>PVKS010011127.1:0-57638 GCA_004027875.1 Aplodontia rufa
CCACAGGTCCTAAAGGATAAATAGAAAAACTTACATGTGCACAAAGAGATAACAAGCAGGGTGAATTAGCCTCCAAGTATTTTTCAGAAATTGATTAATCCCTCCATAAACATGTTTCTTGTTTCCTATTGTAAGTTCATCACTGAGCTGATGATGGGGACACAGGTATGCTAAATGACAAAAGGGAATCTCTTCTCTCTGAGAATTCACAACACTTTTATAAAAACAAAATTTAAATGTATGAATCATAATTTTTGTCATTGTGTACAGTAGCTGTGTTAATACATGTCCACATTGGTTTATATATTCAATTATATACAATCTCCAGTTTCTTCTACATAGTTTTGAAGTCTAAAGTCCTTTGAAATAAAAAAAAATAGGTTCTAAAACCTATTTGGAAGTAAAATTATCTCATAAAATAAAACACTAAGAAACAGGTAATCACATCAAATTTTCAAGGAATACGTTTTAAAAAATAAGTCATAGGGCTGGAGTGGTGGCTCAGTGGTTACACTGCTTGCCCAGCATGCTCAAGTACACAGGTTCAAACCCCAGAACCCACTTACACAACTAAGGGTCAGAGCAACGAAGGCCATGTGAAAAACTCAATAAAAATTGATTCTCTATGTCTCTCTCTCTCTCTCTCACTCTCCTTCTGTCTTAAAAAAAAAAATAAAAGAGTCATAATTCCCAGGAGAGGAGGTAAAGAACTCAAGTAGTGAGTAAGAAACCTTGAAAGGTAGGAATGAAATGAAAGCTGAATGGTACAGCAGAGAGAAAAATACTAATAAATGCATGAATAATTTTTAGATGATGAGAATTTTCAGATGCAAACTTTTTCTCTGTTGGTAGCAATAAGGGCAAAAATATAAACATAGATGCATACCAGAATAGCCTTCAAACTGTGAAAAAACATTCAAACTTTCAGTTAATAAGGATGCTCAGGAGTTGATATTTTTACCCAAGTAACACCTAGAAATTTAATTTTATAATGTTGTTATTATGTTCATTTTCACAAATTCTTCAATAAATTTAGGAAGACTTTCTAATTAACGTAATCTTTTTATCACTTTTATTAATACTAATTAATCACTTTTGTTAGCAAAAATAAAGTTTTAGACTCAATAATATAATTTTTAACCAAGTAATTTTTTTAAAGAGAGGGGGACAGAGAGAGAGAGAGAGAGAATCAATTTTATTATTCATGTGGTTTTCGTTATTCTGACACTTTGCTGTGTACACGGTACTGGGGTTCAAATCCACATCATCACGCACACCAGGCAAGCACCTGTAACCGCCAAGCCACCACTCCAGCCCCCTAAGTTATTTTTTTAAAGTAAGTTTTTCAAATCTTCAACTCATTATAAAATCATTTTTGATAAAGGTGCTGCATTTTTATCTCTTACCAGAGTCCTCAGTAGTGTTTTGCATGTAGCAGTCCCTCAGTTAATATTGTCTGCTAACAGGCTGTAATAGAAAGTGGCATGCCAGGGACTTCAGTACAAAAGACTCAAGGAATGTCTAGGATTTTCAGAATCAGTAGCCTGAAGGCTGTAGGAACAGGTGCAGAGCACCAAGGGAAAATTACTGATTGTCATTCTGATTATGTATGTGTGGTGCAATGGGAACAGATTCCAGAAGGTGCTCTGTGGACACATCTTCCGAGGGTACATTTGATCAACAGTGATGTAGTGAATGGATAATAGAAAGATTTTAGGCTAACTCTTCTCTGTGTGCTGAATAAGAATAGTAAAAAGATATGAAACAGCTTTTTTCTAAACTTTTTTATTAGAAATTCTACTATTATTTGGAAATTAGATTGGTAATGTGTCACACAAGTAAATAACACTGATAAGCAAGCATTTTTCATTTGTTGTGTATATAAAATTGAAAAATCCTATCTTGAATGTTATTAATAATTACCATGAGAGTCACCCTTTTTAATAAGCATTGTAATTACCCCATCAAACATTATTAAGACTTTCTAAACCCAAGACTGGTGTTTGGGGAGGATGGATGGGGGTGAGAAAATTCTGCTTAATGGAATTGCCTTACTGCATTAGTTTTCTCCCAGGGTTTACCATGCTTGCTAAATTCCCATCAGTCATTATAGTTCTTCCTCTAAACCATTCTGTCCAGAAGTCATGACAGGTCCGATGGATAAGGCAGGAGAATACAGAGGAGGACAACTCAATTGTCAGCAATTTTAGCTGTGTAGTTTATCATTCTTCCAACATAGGAAAATTATGTTTGTGGAATAAATTGATAAAATGGCATCCTAATCTCACACTCATTTCTTGTGTGAAAATACAATAAATACATCTAGCAGATAAAGATCAAAAAATAAAAAAGAAACAAAAGAAACTAATCACTGCTTGTTCTGAATATAATGAAATGCAGCAATCTACCTAAGTGAAATTAAAGTGGGGATATATTTCAGAAATAAGAATGCTTAGAAAATGTTTAATGGATATTGGAAAAGATTTGTCTCATGTGTGAACAGTGTCTGCAGACATGAAACTTATTAAGCTAATGCCTCCGAATCTAATTTCTTTTTGAATTAAAAATAAGTTTTAATCAAATCCTAACCTTTAAAGTAGTATGACCTCTATTACCCTGTGAGCAACACAGTCATGGCTGGGAATAAGTGAAAGAATTAGGTGGATATTTTCTTAGAAAATTGTTTAAATGTCTTCAAGAATCTTAATATAACAAATACATTTGGAAATAAGAACTTCAGATTTCAGAACTGTTCTTTTTTCCTGCATAGAATATACTCTTTCTTTCTCTAAAAGATGGAACCTGAGGCTCTCAGTGAGTGGTAATTGCTTCTTAGAAAGTGTGAATAGACTGGTCACAGTGGCACATGCCTGTGATCCTGGCAGATGGGTAGACTGAAGTAGGATGATTGCAAGTTCAAAGCTAACCTCAGTAACTTAGAGGGAACCTGTCTCAAATTAAAAAATAAATAATGGACTGGTGGCGTGGCTTAGTGGTTAAGCACCCCTGAGTTCAATCAATTCCTGGTAGGAAAAATCAAAATAAACAAAAAAAATCCAAAAAAGTAAATAAAGCAACACCAGAATTAAGAGAATGCTGATTCACATAAGTAAGACTGCAGTCATAAAACTATAGTTTCTTTATTTTACATCTCCCATTAAATGGCAGATTATTACTCATATCACTAAAACTTCAGGCAGTAAAAGTTCAACCCATCTTTTTGGTTAAGCCCTTTCTCCTCCCAACATCTTAACTAATATTCATTCCTCCAAGCTGTTCTTTTAGTCTCCTTTCTGTGTATTTAATGAAACTTTTCATCCACTAAAGAATACCTTTGGCTTTCTCCTCTACTTATCTAAACCCTGCTCTGTAGAAACTATGAGGGGTCTGGTATTTTACCTTGTTGCTGACTACCATTTTAGCCTGTCACAGTGTCATGAATACCGGCAGAAAATAGACTTGTGGATCAGAAACAAGAGACTATTTATTAGTGAAATCTCACATGAAAATTTAAGCTGAATGTTTTCATAGTTTCTCCTTTTCCTTCAATTTTCATGAGGGCAATGTGGGACAAATCAGGTGAGTGTCCTGAACACAACTAGTAGCACAGCTAAGGAATCCTGAGCTTAGATAACAACCTATCATATGGAAGTCCCTTGGAAAACCTGCCTCATCTTTGCCTCTGAAGTGAATATTATTGTTGTTATTCTTATCAAGAAATAAATCTGCCCTCTGTCTTGAAGGAAGGACACTATCTTTAATATCCTAGGTTATTTCTTATGTAAACATCCTTGAAATGGAGAATTCAGGACAAAATTTGTCCAGACATATAGAAGTGCCGGGGAGCTTTGCCTCTCAAAACACCCCTCAATCTGTAGTGTAAATCCTTTCTCTTTCATGATCAGAAGCCACAGTAAACTTTTGTTCCTGGTGCTGTATTTTCTGTGCCATTCACAATTGTGTGACTTAATTTGATATTATCTGTATTCCATTTAAATGAACTACATATTTCACATTGTCTTTCTAAGTATTTGAAACTTACTAAAGGTACAAATTATTCGATAAATCCTTTTTTAGCTCTGAAGAATTCAATGGAGCTATATTGTAAGTAGATGCTAAAAATATTTGCCAAATTAACGTAAGAATCAAAGTTATTTTTAAAATAACTCATCCTAGATAAGATGGAAACAAATGGTAGTGGCAATTAACCTAAAGAGTTTATCCTAAAAAGTTTAGGAAAAAAATAGTTATCAGAAAAAAATAGTTACCTGGCACCAGCATTCCCTATATAATTGCCCAGTTTTTACTTATGAGATAATATCTTTTCAGTCACCACTTTGTGATGGTCAGATATCAAGAAATATTAATTCTTAAAAAGAATTAAGGGAAAGTGGAAATACACATCTATAGTTCCCAATTTTAGAATTGACAATCTTCTGATAAATTTCAGAATAAAATTAGTTTTGACTTCTCAGAGTTTAATAGGAATAATCTCCAAGGTAAAATATTCCAATCTGTATTATAAATTTTGTTTTGCAAAGAGCCCTTTCAATCTCTTATACTAGCCCTCTCTTATCCTTCTTTTATTTATATCTTTCTTTACATTAGGTCAAGTGCTGATTCTATCATGCTTATGTGGGCATTCTTCACAGTTGCACCTCTTCTTGTGTTTTCATTATATTTCATTTCATTTGACTGACCATTTGGCCTCCTGCTACCAATTCCCAGATTTCGTACATTTACTTTTTTATACACTACCATTCCGATGTTATTAAATTTTCCATGAGAAGTGTAAAATTTTTCTCTAGAGCAACAGGTAACTCAGTAGTTTCATCTCTTTCTTGAAGATATCTGCACCCTTCCCCAGTTTCAAATAGTTTGGGTTGTTTTGTTCTTCCAAAGGCATAGATAGAGTTTTATTTAGAAAGTAGATACATGTTTAAGGAAAAATGAGGGAAACTCACGAGATGCCTTTGGAATACCTCCAGAGGGAGACGGCAAACCCTTGGTGTAGGATGTTAGCGTTGATAGAGGGAGGGTTGCTAGGGACTGGACTGGAAGTGGAGGCAGGAGGGAACTACACAGTTTCATGCCAGTTTTTTCTAGGCTTGAGCATTGTCCTTGTGTTATAAGGGGATGGGTCAAGGACATGGGCCAAGGGCATGTGGCTTGGAAATTGCAATTGTTCCTTGTGTGTTGCATACCTCAATTTTTATGGATGTTTCCTTTAAGGCTCAGTATTTTTTCCTTTATGCCCAAATTCCTATCTCATTATTACCATCCTGCCCCCACTCCCAGAATTTGATCCCTTAATCATAAAGGCTGCGATGGGTGAAGAGCTGTTTTCTATGGCTCCTACAAGTTGGCAGGGAGCAAAGACCCTGGCTAGTCAGGGATCGGAAGTCTCATCCTGACTTTTCTGAGGGGAACAGCCATAGGTCTCAGCAGTATGGTAGCTTAGACTTTTTGGTTTGCCATTCTCTTAACAAAGAAATGTTGTAATCTCTAAGATAAAAACCAAATCTATGCCTCTGAAGTGCCCCACATGGGTCACCAAGAGATGTGAACAATGACCTACAATTAAGGGTTAGAGGAGTTCCCAGAGAGAATGGGGAACTTGACTCAGAATCAATGGGTTTCTTGGCAAATGTGATAGAAAAGAATTTCAGCGCTCACTAATCAAAGGCACAAAGATTTATCTAGTAAAATAGATACATATTCAAGGGAGAATAAGGACCATCTCAAGAGAGAGAGATGCCTTTGGGGTAAAGCAAGGAATTTGCACTGGAGGGGAAATATAGGTCATCTCCTTAGAGAGGCAGTGCTGCTGATTGCTTTCAAAGCCAGACTTAGAGCTATTATCACAGTGTCCTGCTTCATTATCACCCTGGGATGATCATGATCTATACATGACCTCTTTTTAAAAATTATTCTTTACTTTTATCTGGTTTACTTTCAAATTTTGGTGAAATATAAATAAAAGTAGTTATTCTTAGTGCTTTATGATTTCATTTTGGCTTGGCTGAGAGTGAAATTTATTTACTCCATTATTGCTGTGTTATTCATTTCTTGTTTTATGATGATTTCAGGGAAAAGACATGAAGAATGCATATGTTTAAAATCAGGTTTAAGTAGAACTAAGTCTACATGTTTCTCTTCAACATATCCTTAATAGTCTTTAGACTCTCAAAAGATTTTTCTGACCTGAAAAAGAGTTGCAATTGATTAGTTTTTAATCAAAATTATTTGTAGAAATGACTAGATTGATCAGACTTTGGAAAAACAATTAAAAATAAAAAAAAAACAAATCACTATTTGGTCAGGAAATCTACCAAGCTATAAATATAACTGTATTAGTAGATTATATCTCATAAAATGGTTTAAATGCTTTTACAATTCTTAAAAAATAAATTATTACATTCTACAAATTGAGAAACACATTTAAAATAATTTCTCAAACCCTATTCTTGAATAAAGGGCACAAAATACACCTTGATAGTTCCTTTATAAAAAATTAGATAAGCTCAATTGTTTTCCAACATAAGAATTTTTTAGAAAATTAGGTAGGAAAAATTCCTAATATTGATTATCACAAGGTGATCAAAAAATGCAATTCATTTTACAAATATTTCAAACATCATCTAAAAATTCATTTCATTTTATATCACTCAACATGGTAGCAAGTCTCTTTTCTGACACTAAATTTTCTCATCAAAATAATTAATGGTTAACACTAAATTTTATTTTTAAGTAGCTTTTAACTCTAGCATATACTAATGTTGGATAAGATCTTGAGATTTAATGAGAGATATTCATTTTAACTATCATGAATATTCTCCAAAAGTCTTGACGTCATTACAATAATATATAAGTTTTGTATTAATTAGACATTCATACGTCATCGGGCAGTTTCTAGAAACAACCAGTGACAAGGGAGTAAAGATTAATTACATTTATTTATTATCATTTTGCTAAATCCAAGTCATAGTCTGCCTCAGTTTGATGTTGCAAATATAATTCTCATTACAATTTTTAAAAAATTCAGAATCCTATTCTCATCCTCGGGCACCTAGTTTTACAAACAGTGAAGAAAGCTGCACATGTGGAATCTGTTTAGAAAAAGCAATAGAAACCCAGAGTGCAGGTGTTAATTCTGTGACTCCAAACTGAAAAATTGGTCCCATTGTTTTAGCATATCCTAAAATAGTTCAAACACAAGTATGTAAAAAAAAGTTGTTCACTTGTTTAAAGTTTATAAAATGAATATTTAGTCAAGCAGTTCAGTATCAAGTCAAAATCAAAATACAGATGAATCTTAAGTATTATTATCCAATTTTAGATAACAAACTTCCAAATGAAAATGCAGCATTAATATGCTAGACATGTTATGAACAATGATAGAGAATATTTCAATTCACAAAAACTCATATAGAGAAAAAATATTTGAACCTAAAATTTCTGGTCTTCAAAGTTACAATTATAGCACATGGATTCTTCAAGTTGTTCTAGTTTGCTCTACTGCAAAAATACTTTTATCCATCAAAACATGTTTGAAAATTTACTATCTAATGGAATTTACTTAATCAAACCTACATGAATAGGCATATTTATGCAAAAAGTATGTGTATATGCCCATATTAGAAAGATCTCACTGTAGCTGAAGGTGTGCTCTGAGAAATTAATGTTAGAGAGATGCCACATTTATTTGTATAGTCCAAAACTTAACATGTTATTTTACAGTACTGAAATTTTATATAGCTTTCTAATAAATCCTATTCACCAGAAATATACTGAAAATAGTATTTCAATAATGCTATGTATCACAGTGACATTTCACTTAAAGAATGGGATTCTTCATAAGTCCAGTTTGTGTGGGAAATATCCCTAGAGAAGTCAAAAGATAAGAAGGTAACATAGCTGGTGCTTTCAGGCATGGCTGCTTAGAGGATGATACCAGTTTTATGTGATTAATGGGGCTGGGAAGGTGGAGGGAGCCAGGCTATCACCCCAGCAATGTGTGCAGTATGAGCTACACAGGCACAACCCAGGCAGAAAAGCAACATATATGAAGATAGAAAGTAGATATAAAGAAGAACAGTGCTAAAAATGATCTTTGTAGTAAAAGGAACTTTTATTTTTTAAGTCTCTGATAATGTGATCCCACCCTTTGCATTTGATTTTTAACCCAGAAATACATTTTTTTTAACTTTTATCAAACTTATTGCGGTAGCAATGCAGGTCACAGTCCCTTATTCAAAACCTATAGGGACTATTTCAGAAAATTCCAGATTTTAAGGATAATACAATACATATACCACCTATTATATAACATTTTCAGAAGGATCTGTGCCCATACTTTGTGATCAAACACAGTTTGAGCATTTATACAAACTAGAGTAAATAAAGAGTATAATAACTTTCTATAGAAGTCATTTCAGGTCATATTTTGCAACCAAACTATTTCATATCAGCTTTTGCTGACATATCTGTTCATTTTTAGACTTTTTAAAAAGATTTTAGAACTTGGTTTAAAGTATGAGGTATGTAATTTTAAACTTCATGACCCAAACTATAATAACAAGAAAACAGAGGTAGGTACCCTACAAAGTTATGTTACAGAAATAATTAAGTCATTTAAAAATTGAGTATAATTTAAATAATAGCTGAACAATATTATCGGAAATGCATGAAGACCAGGGACTTTGTAATGGCTGGAAAGTACACAGCTATGGTCAATCCGTGCACCATACAATAGGGAGAGAGTGACACATGAGAATAAGGTGGCTAAATTATGCCAGGTGGTGGCTCAGGCAATAGAAGATAGCAGAGAGTAGGGAATATGGACTTCTGCCTCAGAGTGAAACAGCCAGTTCATGTGGAAGGCGAATCACAAGTGCTGCTCTGGAACCCCCTTCCCAGTCATCTGAGTAACGGAGATTGAACACAGGGTCTGATGAACAGAACATGTATTATTCCAAGCCCCTTTCCTAACTAGATAGAAAACCTCTTTCCTATAGATAGACAAGCAAGAGAGAAAGAAAGGAAAATAGGCAGGAAAAACAGGAACTCTTCATGTGACACTTATGTCTGAATTAATTTAAGGAGAGAAACAAAAAACCTTGTTTTCTAATATCAGACTTCAATGCAATTTCTTGTAAAAAGATAATAAAGTGATAGATAAACCTCTGCAAAACACCAAACTGAACGCAAAACCTTGATTTATTTAGTGGGGAAGGAAGTAAGGAGACCAAAAAGATATTAAATTTGCCAAGAAGGAAAAATAGGGACATACAACTAAGAACAAATAGAAATCAGTCAACACTTTTCAGACGTCAGCATTTTCCTGGGTTGGTGCTGATTGATTTCAACAGGGTTTGATCAAAAACAGACTCCATACAGAAATTCTTGGTGCTCACTGACCCATTCAGATAACTTTGTTTACACATATGATATGTGTTAAAGAAATAATAAAGCTGTATTCACACATAGACAAAATGAACAAACACATTTTAGAGGATATGGAGCATGATCCTTGGTTCATAAGAATATAGAAATGCATGTGTATGTACAAAGAATCAAACACTAAGCTATTGGTGGAATTATCAGTAGTATTTAATATACATCAAACACTAAGCTATTGGTAGAATTATCAGTAGTATTTATTATCATCTTACAGATGTGGTTCTTAAGTGTTATATAATTAATATGTACTATTACATCATATGAATTATTAATATTTCTAATGAAGATTTATTTCCTCACAAATGTATTAAAGGAGCTATCATTATCTTATACACTTACACTCTCACATAAAAAGAGCTCTACCTATGATTATCCAGAAAGTCATAAATGTATGACAGAAGAAACCTATATTAGGCTTAATCACAGTTTTCTGGGAAATTTACTTACAGTACACATCCACTCTGATTGACTTTATCGCTGGGGATCCCAAGCCATTCTCTGCTTTACAGTAATATCTGCCTCCTTGATGTCGCTGAATATTTGTAATCCTCAAAGTTTCATTGAAGACGCTGGAGTCTTGGAATCTGTCAGAGGCACTTCCTGCTGTTTTGGTCCACCTGATCTGAGCAAGTATCAACAAAGATTGTTACTTTAGGTTGGTTTTCCCACAGAAAAATCAAATAACAATTACTCATTTGAGAAATTTGCTTTTAGAGCTGCAACATTGCCTTTCTCAAATTAATGGGAAAATTTAATAAATGCATATACACAAATTGAATTATAAATTTTTAAGTGTACCCTCACTATTGTATAGTGTCTTTAATTAAGATTTAAATGATCTGGATTCATCAAAAATCTAATCAGTGTGGAGGGCAACAAAGTATAACATAAAGGGTGTTAAACTCCAGTAGCATATAACAAATGTGGATTAGCTTCTATTTTTATTAAACATTTCAAAATTTCTTTTACGTTTTCCAAACTTTGTAAAACACTTGTTACTTAATTAGTCCAGGTAGACTTTCACGTCTTTTTGAACATGCTTCATTATTTTATTTCAAATTTTCTGTTTGATGTGGATAGTTTAGGCCTATTACCATAATGGTTTATTTAGATTATGTCTAATTTTATACACCTGGCTCTTAAAAGAGATTTTTTTTTGTTTCCCCCATCAATAGCTGTGCTTTAATAAGTACACAAATGATTTACCTATTCGATAATTAGAATTCACTTTACATCAATAACTATTTTCATAAAATGTGCAAATTTTGTCAAGGAGAGCATTTCTATTAAACTGCCAAAACATTTCAAATATTTAAAACATTTCATTACAAACAATGTCATTCTTTTAAACACAGCTGCGTATAAAAGACTTCATTTTGCGAGCAATAATGACTGGCATTCAACTTAAATTTTGTGTATCTTAGTTTATAAAACCAAAAGGAAAAAGACACATGCTAATGCTATAAAGTGACACAAAATAAAAAATAAAAATGGTTTGATTTTATTTCTCTTTTTGTCTCTCCTGTATAACATATTTTGCTTGACTTTAAGATTGAGAAACAGTGGATAGAATCCTCTGGTCAAACACACTGGATAAAACATGGAGAACGAAACTAAAAGTATTCACAAATGAAATCTTATAATGCTGCTATTATTAATATCTCTTTTCATAGAATGTGAATTAAAATATGTGATCTAATGATGCTGAATATCTTTTGAAAGTTCTCCATATCAATCTACGATTATGAATATAATCATATTTTCCCTTAATTATTAACAAATAGCTAAATTTCAATGAAAACACCATGCCTTCTTCAAATATTACAATATAATGCTAAAGATGATTGTAAACATTAATAGTTCAGATTCTAAAAGTAACATCAGGATAAAAATAGTCATGGAAATAGACTACCTAACTTGTTTAAAATTATCTTAAATATTTGCATTAGAATGCATAAAATTGAGCATACTGCATGTACAACAGTGTGTCATGAGAAGCAATGTAAACATCAAATAATGGAGTGGTTAAAATAGATGAACCATAAAACTGAACCAGTTATTTTTTAAAAATTTAAATACAAAGTGTATCATTAAATTAAAAAGTTAACAGAAGAATATATTTTCATTCCTGTAAAAGAATATATGTTTATACATACATTGCTAATATGTTTGTTACAATTACGCAAGGAAAGGCATGAAGTTTAACATGAACAGTATGAGTGGGTCTAGGAGTAAGGTCAGTGAAAGTGTTTACCTTTTAGAAAATTTTATTTCAAATACTTACTTGTAAAAAATTTCTTTTACCATGAAAGTATTTTTATTATAAACAAATTTGAAAAATAAAATTCTCTAATGAAATATAGGATATAGAGAATTTAGCACATAGAACTTTGGAGTAGGAATGGAATCAAAAGGAGAGCTAAAACTAATGTCTGGAGGAAGGAAAGAGAGGAATACCTTATTACAGAATTTTAAATGTTGGGATGGTTAGAAAGAGAAAGTGTGTCTCTATAGGAGAAACAGTACGTATCTAGTTTACAAATAACTAGAGGTATAAATGATGAATAAAATATGAAAAAATACAATTTCATTAGTTGAAGGAAAAATGAGATAAAGGGGGTAAAAGTGGAAAGAATGAGCAAAAATATGGCAAAGAGAAGAAAGGATATAATTTCCAAACAATGTTTTTATTTTAATTTTACGTATAATAAAATTTTCATTTTAATTTTATTCAATTGATAAGTAATCATATATATTTATGGGCTGTGAAATGTTGTTTTTATAAACATTAACATGGTGGAATGATTAAGTTAAGCTGACTAACAAATTCCATACCTTATGTACTAAATTCTTTTGTGTTAGAAACATTTGAAATCTATAAGCAGTTATGAAATATACTGTGCACTATTAATTACTATCGCCATCATCTATGCAACTGACACTACAGACAAAGAACAGATTATGTCAGTCATTGACTAGATGTGATTAGATTGTATTTGCCTATTATACCGGATTCAAAGGTAGTACAGGGCTTTGGGTACAGCTCAGTTGTACAGCATCTGGATTACTGCCCCAACTTTCCCTCCAAAAAAAAAAAAAAGATTAAAAGAGTTGTATGCAGTTTGCCACACATGTATATATAAAAATAATATAACATATATAATATTTTGTATATGCTATCCATATTCCAAATACATTATATATACATATATATAAATATATGTATGTGTGCAAACACATATACAAACATACACATACAATGTAACAATAAAAGATTAGAAATCAAGACTGGAAAAGAAGGCATGAATGGAGTGGTAACAGGAACAAAAAGTCAGTCAATCAAGAGTGACTTTTATATATAATAAGATTTAATTAATTTAATTAATAAGGTTGCAGTTAAAAACACAGGAAAAGAAAGCTATAACTTTATGTAATGTTAAAAGTCATAAGCAAAACATTCCTATTATTGGAATTCGGTAGATGAAATAACAGTCAAAGACTTAAAGCAAATAAAATTAGAAAGGGAAGAATGTTTTGCAGTGGAAAATTTTAATATACCTTTCTGAGAACTAAACAGTGATAGAAAATGGAATCTTTTATAAACTAGAAAGTATGTAAGAAAGGGAAGAACTAAAAATATAAACAAAACACTTAACTAATAAATATATAATCTTCTACTCACAAAGTAATTGATTTTTTTCTTATGTCTATTAAACATTTACAAAAATTAATCATATTATTGGCAGCAAAGAAAACCCAATTTTTTAAAGTAGAAATGTTACAGTCTGTGCTGTCTTGATTAAATCAGTGTAGCTATAAATAAATAGACAAAAGTTTTTTAATACGTGGAAACCAGTCACTGCTCCAAGAGAAAATTAAAAGGGAAATTCCTATGAGAAACCAAAAAATAGAAAACTATTCAAGACAAACCTATGACTACACTGAAATGAGTATATATATACAAATATATAACTTAAGTACTTTCTATATTAAGGAATGAATGAATGAATTGTACTAAAGTTATGTTAATTTAATATAATTTTGCTGGATTGTCCCATAAAATACCCCTTATTAACCAATACAAATAGAAGTATTTGCACTTTATTTTCATTATCTTCCCTGGAGATTCTTCTGAGTTTTGCTGCCATAGGTTTGTGGGATGGCATTAGAGAAAAAATAGGGAGACTTAATGGATGAGTCCGCAGCATCCCCAGAACTCAGTGCTGTGGATAGCTGCACACAGTTGTTGAGTGAAAATATGGTACTTGAGTCGAAAGTTGAGAGATTTGGGGATATATAAAGCTAAAGATGAGCTATAAAAAAGAGAGCTATAATAATAGTGACTTTTACAAGAGGACAGCTAATGATGCCATGTAAAAGAAATGTGGAGTGAGGCAGGATAGTGCTGGCTCCAAGGTCCTGTTCCATCGAGAACTCAGGGATGCAGTCTCTTTGGTGAGCATGCCCTACATGGTGTTGCTTGAGCTGAAGGTCCACGATGTAGAGCACAGATCCAGTACAAGCAGAAGGAAACAGAAGGGACAAAAAGCAACTGCTAGTTGTCTTTTACAGAAGGTTCTAGAAGCCACCTCTTAATACTCCAGCTTACATCATATTTATATAATATTTACATTACAACATATTTATATATGTTGGGAACATGATAGTCCCTGCCCCTCAGATAACAGTTGTCTTTGATTAACTTTTAACAAGTTTTGTGGCCCATACCTGTTTTCAGAAGTGCAGATGTATCCCTTCCAAGTTGATTAAATCAAGCTAATTGGAAACCCCTTGTTTTAAGACAATGCTTATTCTGGCGAGAGCTGAGGGGTTAGAGTTGCCTTAGGAACACTCTCCCCAGCCGCCACTGCATCCAAATTGTTTCTTCATTTCATACGGAAGTCTCAGCATCTATCTAGAGCTGTTTGCAGAATCTATAATATTTATACTTAGTTACAAGCAAGACTGGGAAAGATATTCTTCACTCTGACACCTCCTTGTTTTAATTCTATGGGTTCCACAACTCTGGAAGAACAGGAGAGTGGACATTTGAAACAATTACTAGTGCCACAGTGGGAATAATACATATCCGATTTTTAGATATAAATTATTAAACATACATATGTTCAAATCCTGTTAAACATTAAACAGTCATCTCCATAAAAATAACATTAACAGAAAGAGACAAGTACTAGAATTTAGAACACATTATTTTAGTTTTCCACAAAAGCTGAAGAAAAAACAATGGAGATCATCTTAGGCTACAGAATATAACAATTAGCTTAGGGATGTCAAATTCCTGAAAGAGGAGTTCGATTTTTTTTTGTTAATAAATTTCATTATTAAAATATAATTGCTTTTATATAGGCTTAAATAAAACAGATGTTGACAGAGATAATCTTTAAAAATATTAAAAACCCAAAGCATAGTCCATAGATAGACTAGGCTGAATTTGAAAAGTCTATTTTACAGATGCTACACACTCAATATCGACTTAGACCTTAACCATGGTGAGAGACTTCTGGGTTTCCTCATTTAATTAATGTCTACCGATGGGGATTCATGAGTTGAAGCTATTTTCTATCAGTTGCCAAAGAATTAAATCAAACATCTCAGGTCAATCTATAGAGACAAATCTGAACTTTTCCTCAGCATTGTTTGTACTTTGAAAGAAGGTCTTTCACCAGTATAGAAGAAGACTAGAGCAAAAAGATAAGACAGGGGCTGGAACGGTGGCTCAGCGGTTACAGTGCTTGCCCAGCATGCGCAAGTACGAGAGTTCAAACCCCAGCACCACGTACACAACCAAGTCTCAGAGCAAGGAAAGCCATGTGAAAAACTAAATAAAAATTGATTCTCTCTGTCTCTCTCTCACTCTCCCCTCTTTTCTTTAAAAAAAAAAAAAAAAGATAAGATAAGCATCATCCACTGGATCTGCTCTAATCATTGGGATGATCTGCCACCAGTCACTGAGAGCTAAACCTAGATAAGCAGGCAGCACTTCTTAGTGTTTTGAAAATAAAGGTTGTTCTCATCTTTTGCACCGATATCAGGGAAAATCACAGAGGAAATAGGTTTTCTTTAAATTGCTTAATATAATAAATAGAATTATGAATGGCACAGGACTCTAGATCATCAGGTTAAATTTTTAATAAATTGTATCAGTCTACAATAAATTATAACATGTCACACTTGTTTCTAAATGTACTTTTATAAAAAGAACCACAATTTTCTGACAAGACAATAAATTTTATCCTGAAAATTTCTAGACTATAAGTAAAACTGTATTTCTACCACACAAAGATTATTAGGGATCATAATTACTAGCATTAGCACCCCCTAATAATAATAATAATAATAATAATTAACAGTTTATAAGATTTCAATATGTTAGAGCTACCATCTGATAATTGTAACTAAGAAATTAATGACAGCGATTTAAGAAAAAGGAGCCTGAAAAAAAGCAAGGGCACACTAGGTACATCTTCTCACCAGGAAGAATCAAATGGCAGATTAGGAAAATGAAGGAGGGCCTGTGTGCTATGTTTTAATTTCTTAAAAAACACAATCAACATTTATAACTAACAAATATGCCAAAAGGCTACCTATGCCTTTTTTGGAATTAAAACTTGGAGACATCTATTCACCTCTTATATGAATAAACTATGAAAGAAACCAACTAAATATAGTGCTTATCTTTAACAGCCTCTGACTTCTTATATGCACACGGAGCATTAGGACAGGGCCTGTTGGCAGTATGTCAAACCAGAAGTGACAGAAGAGGGCACATCTTGGTGCAAATGCTTGTAAGTACAAAATGCTGGAGTGAAGGCATAACTGTGGGAGAAGGGTTTGGTTTTAGAATACAACCAAGAGTTTAACCATGGGGTCTCAAACAACAGCAACAAGATTTTACTTCTTTAAAAATTTGGAGAATATTTTGTATTTCATCCTCTGATATGGAAACCATGATAGGCTTGAAAGGTAGTGATTTTTTTCCTTCTCGTCTTATAGCTCCAGTTCTTCCATGATCTTACAACTTCTTGCTTTTGTACACTGAGTTCCTTCTGACCTGAAAGTTCTCTTTTTTTTCCCTTTACTTGGCAGCTAGTTAATGCCTTCTAACACCCCATAAAGCATTTTATTTGAAAGATTTCCCTCTCCCATAGAGATCTATCATGGCCTGTCATCTTTGTTGCCATAGCACCCTGCAATTCCCTCTATGGAGTGCTCATCACATTTGCTAGTAGCTGTTCATAGTAGTAGCAAATAATTGGTATTCGTCTGTCTTGGAATCCTTTGCCTGTCATATATGTGCCTTTTGAGGACTCCTTGTTTCTCACAGAATGTCCTTGGGTTGTGGAGTCACTCTGCTTTCAGAGATAAAGCTTTTGGAAATGGTAGGGATTTACTCCACAACTCATTGACTTTGGGCCAATTAATGATTGGTGTTGGATACAAGAGCCCTGCTCTTTTGCATCCAGTTGGAATAGATTCTAAAGCTTAATTTACAGTCCAGAATTCCTTTGCCATAGCTGACTGGAACTATTATCCATTTTCTTCCCTTTCCTCTTTTGCATTCTCATTCATTGGCAGTTCTTCTAAGAACAATTTTTATAAAACCACTAACACTTCAATCTTCTTCAAGGCTCTATTTCTAAGAAACCAGTACTGAAATATAATTCTTTTCTTTCAACAAGCCATAAGTTCATTACAGTAAGGACCATTTTTGATCTTTGTATCTCTATCCCAAAGAACCCAACCTGAAACAGAAATCTTGATCAAAGTCATTGTTGCTTGAATAAATTCCTGGTACTATAATTGTGATGACAGTAAAGCATGACTTAGATAAAACAGCAGTCCACAAGGCACCCACAATGTAATGAATTTTGGTTTATTAAGATGTAAATCTTTAAATGCATATTTAAGTGAAAGTTGATCTTGTTCATATGCTTTCACTTTGGAATATACATAGTGGTATTTTTGTTTAAAATCTATAATTGTTAATGAATTTGTTAATCCATATGAATGGTTAGAGTTAGGAAAAATATTAAGTGATAGCTTTCCAGCATTAAATTTTAAGTTTTTATTGAACTGGGCTGGAGCTGTGGCTCAATGGTTAGAATGCTTAACTGGCATGCGTGAGGACACGGGTTTGAACCCCAGCACCATGTCCACAACAAAGTGTCAAGCAACAAAAGCCACATGAAAAACTAAATAAAATTAATTCTCTTTCTCACAGTTCCTCTCTCTCTTAAAAATTATTGAATTAGCAGTTATCAGTGTTAGGACTAATAAACTTTGATGAGAAAAAAACAATTAATAAATATAAATTCATTCAACAGAACTGGTGAATTTTTAGAGAAAAAAATAACATAAAAATAAATACCAAAGGATAGGTGATATATGTTATGAATAGATTGCTAAATGAGTCAGCAGTACATACGGCTGGTATAAGAGAATATCAATAATATTGGTGTTTCCTACTAACTTCCCTCACCTTGAATGTTTGAGTGCCTTACAGCTCTACCCCTTCCCTTCTATACTCATTCCCATCTTTCCAACAAATACTTTAGTACTTTAAATGTAATTTACATAATAATGAATCCTAAATTCAAACTGCAGTTGAGACTTCTGTCCACCAACTGCCTGTCCTTTCCAACATAACATATCCATCACAAACTCTGAACTTCCCTCAAACCAACTCCTTCTAATCTCAGTTACTGACAACTCCATCTTTCCAATCATTCAGACCTCAAATTTACAGTCTACTTTGATGAAAGAAATCATGAATAAAAACACAAAATCATATTGTTGATCTTAGTTTCAAAATAGAAAAAGAGAAAGAAAGCATATAGGATTAGTGATAAATTTTAAAATATGTTTTATAACTTAAGAAGTAATACCATATTCCATTATTCAATTTTCATATTTGTCAGGAGATTCTCAAAGATCACACCTAGGTTCAATGATTCACAGAGGACTCATGGAAATCTTTATACAGTCATTGTCATGTCTAGGATATATTACAGGAAAAGAATGCAAGCGATATTAGCAAAAGGAAAAATGCATATGGGTAAAAGTTTGGAGGAAAAAGGACACAAGCTATAGGAGTCCCTTTTCAGTAGCATCAAATAGAATATATTTAGTTACACAGGCATTGAAATATGACATCTCTTCTGAAATTTTGTCTACCAGCAAAGATCATTAGAGACCCCATTCCCAAGTTTTTCACTGAGCACTGGTCACTTAGGCACCCTTTATAAGATATCAAAATCCAAGCTGCCCAAGAGTAAAATAAGTATTAAGTATAAACCATATTATTTGCAAAAACAAAACCACTAAAAACTCTGTAGTCAGAGTGGGCCACTCTTACCAATTACTGAATGGTGCCAGCATTCCTAAAATTCAAATTCCCAGATGCCAGTCGAAGGCCAACCTTGCAAGCAGGCTTTCCTAAGGATAGCATTCTCAGTCCCACTAGCTTAGCTTTTTTCCAACACAACATGTATGTCATGTAACCAGAGTATTCTGTGGGCATGTGGAGAAATTCCTTAAAAGAGAAGGGAATGGGCCCATTTATCTGTTTTTCTTTACTTCATTGCTTCCTGAAATTGAATGTAACAGGGCTGCTGTATCTGTGTCACTAAGCTTCTCATTGCTGTCATCAAAATACCTAACAAGAAAAATTTAATGATGAAATTTTATTTTGGCTAATGGTTTCAGATGTTTCAGTCCATGATCATCTGACTCCAAATCTCTAGGCCTGAGATAAAGCAGAACACCAAGGAAGAAGTACATGGTGAAGGGCATGCTCAGCTAAGTGGAACCAGGAAGCAAAGACAGAGAGAGAAGCCAGGCACAAGGGTACACCCCTACTAATCTACTTCCTTCAGCTATACCCCACCAGCCTGGAGTTACCACATACTAGTCTATTGTAATTATTAATCCATCAAGTAGATTAATCCTCCAGTAAAGTTACAGCTCTCATAATCTAATCATTTCACCCCTGAATATTCTTTAATTGCTTAACAAAAGAGATTTGCGGGGAATGCTATAGGTCCAAGCCATAACAAGATCCACCATCGGGTGTGGGCCAACTCCAAAGTAGAAGTCATGTGTTATGTCTGGATCCCTGATGACCCATGAAACAACACTACCATCTCAATAATCTACAACTAGACTTCTTTTCTAGGGGACAGAATTGATGCCTGTCTTATTTAAGCTACTATTATTTCTGCATCCAGTACTTAGCAACTGAGTATCATTTGTCATGAAAAATTGAAGCAAAACATCAGAAATATATTTTTAACATTTGAAGATACTATAAATAAAAGATCTAATGTGTTTTGCAAATGCAAAATAATGGAAGTAATACCCTTGGAGAAACAGCTAGAAGTAATGAAAGAAATAAAGGCAACTGCATGCATGAAAACTGTATTAAACCATCTAAAAGAGTTGAGTAGCGCCTTATAAAAGAAATAATTAACTATTTGCTAAAATCATCATGAAACAGGAATTTTAATAACCTAAAATGTAATATCACAATTTAATCATCAATGCCATTTTTATGTAGAGAAGGCACTGTAATGATATACATATAATATATTCTAAACTCATTATTGTTTAACCATGCAAGTGAATAAATGCAGGTGGAATTCAAGTTCTCATATAATAATTCTTCAAGAACTTTAAAAATCTTCCTTGATTTAAAGTTAGCAGTTTTACACTTATTAATCAATATTGATTTACCACAGAATTTACAAAGCAAGGATTTTTTCTTGAGTGCTACTGCTGAACATTTCCATCTTCTCCTTATGGGTTTCTTATGAAAATGTTTTCACCATCATTCTTAATCTTGTTGAAAGTGAAGCAGTAATTTCTTTCATGCCTTTTATAATAGAAGATAATCTCAATTAACAGTTTTGCAGACGCTGCAGAGTGTTAGAAATGTAAGAATAATAAATTGCTCTGTTTTGTTTACCCCAAGAGAGCAAGGCTAAAGTTGTATTTACATTTATGTATAAGGTAAGCAAATAAAGTCCTGCCATTTAAGGGATTAATAAAACTAGCACACTGATAGAAAAACAGAAATATCTTTGAAGTTTAAAGACATGAAAAGCATTCGTAATTATAATATTCTCCCACTCTTCAAACAAACTTAACCAGATTGTGCCAAATTAGTAATGCAATGCAATTCTACCTCATGTTTTCCCAAAATTCACTGAAGGTACTCCCCAAAGTGACATTAAATTAACCAAAGAAAGATTTTACAGTGAATCATCTGTCCCTCTGTAGTTTTCTATGCACCTAGAACTGGAAAGAGAATTAAGATCTTTAATTCCTATTGTTTCATTCTCAGGCTTATGGACAAATCTTTACACTTTGCTTCCAAAATATTTAAACAGCTATAAGAAAACAAAAGCATGTTCTATGGACACCTTGACACCCTTGGGGGCATAAAAGAATTTTACACTTAACTGTGATCTTATAACTTAAGCTCTTTTCAAAATTCAGTTTACAAAAAAGCTATTAATAAGAAGATGCACAAAACTAAACTGAGGGGTAAGAAATGTCCATGAAATAGCACTACTTTAAATGACCAATTAAGTGGCCTAATTCCAGAACTCATGGATCACAGGATATTAACAGCACGCTATTCCTAGACACATTTGAAATACTTCAGCCCACTAGATTAATTACAGGGTTAAATATTGCAAGAATTTATATTTAACCTGTTTAAATTTTGAATAAAGCTTAGAAAGAGAAAAAAATGAGCAGCAGTCCTTTGTTGGACTCTTTATCATTCACTTTTGTGCTACTGTCTTCGTAAATATCCTACCAGCCAACATTTTTATGCTTAATTTGCAGATGACTAAACTGAGATTTGGAAAGGTTAACTTTCCAAAGACCACACAATTGGTAGTGGTTCCAACATTCTAACAGCCATAGGTATGACTATATTTCTACTAAGAATCACAAATATGTGCTATGATAAATGCTTTGTTAATGTATCCCATTTAATTCTCAAAAAATAATATCAACTAAATGCTACATTTCCATTTTACAGTTGTCAACTCATGCTTCAACCAGGCAATGATTTTCCCATGGTCCGACAAGTAGCATACAGAGCAGTTGAGATGGGAGTCCACTTATTTGAATCTAGAGTCTGTGCTCAGTCTTACTCTAATATTAAGAAAAACTAACTCTGGCAGCTTTAAAGTATTTGTTCCTGAAGAACCAGTGAAAATAATGGCTGTGCTTTAACTCCACATAAACAGAGCATGCATTTTTAAACTTTACTGACCCACTGTAAAATTGCCTATACATATTTATATTTCTACAAAACTATGTCTCCCAACAGGAATGGAAATGAAGAGTAAAACACAAATTATCCTATATTTTATTACCTGGGATTCTTGGGTGACTATTCCTGGGACAGGAAAAATATTAAAGAAAAGATACTTGAACCTATAACATGGGAAAGAAGGGGGGAGATGGGGAATTTGAAAGCCAAAGGAGAAAGGTATGTAAGAGAAGTTTTCATAAAACAAACTGGTTTTCACAAAAAAATAGGGAATTAATAGGATATAATCTGCAACTCATAGGCAGTTTAAAGATATAAATCCTCAATAGCAAGTTAGAGACTACAACTTTTGTCCAAGTATCATAAAGATCAAATGCTTTATGGGGTGGTAGATGTATAGGAACATTTCTCATGATTACCCCTAGTGACCACAGGATATAGTTCTTCAGTCACTCACCTTCTTACAATTGAGTTCAGAAAACAAAAATTACATTTACCAGACTCCATTATATTAATGTTACAAATCTGAATTCTATCCACAAGAATTTTTAGTCTGCTGACTAAATTTGGAAACAACTGTACTCCCAGCTACCCTGGAGGCTAAGGCAGGAGGATCACAAGTTCAAGGCCAGCCTGAGGAATTTAGCAAGACACTCTCAAATGAAAATAAATAAATAAATTTCACTCAGTGTTAGAGTCCAATCCCCACCACCTAAATAAATAAATAAATTGAAAACCAAATTAAATGGTAAGACCCGTATTTTGTGAGGAATCACTTTTTGCAGATGCAAGTCATAGTGTACTTGGTTGAGAAATAGAGCCAACATTTCTGGAATGAGATTATTCATCCCATGGTCATAACTGAAGTACATTTGTCTTGCCCTACTGATTGAGAGAGTTACTTTTTGATTCTAATAGAGGAAGCAGCTCCCTGGGTGGGAAAGTGCTGTGATACTCTGAATTTGCTTCTGCACGCACAGCCTTAGGGCCTTATCCATTACCCTCCACCTTCCATGGTATAAAGGATTAATTATGTAGATTGATCTATTTATGCCTAAATAAGCTAGAACAGATTCTATTATCTTCAACCAAATGAAGTCTGATTAATAACACCTGTCCACCTTACTCTCACCTGTCCTCTATCAAGTTTACCTTCAAAGCCAGGTCTCCGGAGGAAACCTGAAGTGTCAGGACTCCTGAGTCATCTCTTGACCTCCATTTTCCAAATGGCTGCTGCTCTTGGAACTACCTGTGCTACCTGTAACCAGGAGGACATCTTTATTTCACAATGTAGATAAACACCATGAAATCTAACTGCCTAATAAATTGATATGTTGACAGATTTAATCTTTGCTATTTAAGTATTATCAGTAAACCTGTAACTTTAAATGATGGTTTTTCAATTTGGTAATTTTAATGGCAAGCAGAATAATGAGGGAAAAATAGGAGAACACTGGTATCTGAAGAGAGAACAGACACCCTCAACAGAGTACAAAATCAGAAACATTTGGAGTTGCATGAAGCATGCTGCTCTGCAGAAATCATTCAGATTTCAGTGTGCCTTCAACTGAAGGTAAACTATTACAGAAGAGCTTCACACTCCATTTTTAAATTATCAGGGGATTCACATTTCAATCAATAAGTTTACAAAGTTTAAAAGTAAAATTTTTGCTGATGATAATTATTACAAGTTTCATTAATCCATATAAAGTTAATACCAATATCTACAAAAAAAACCAATGACTAGTTTCATCCTGACAAAAATGAAGATTCCTTTCATAATATTTAGAATCAGTATGCTTCATAAATGTGAGAACTGCTTGTGAAACAGTCAAATAATATATTACGTATATATAATTCTGTCAAAAAGGAAATGCACAATGACATAATTATTAAAGCATGTAATATAGCTACTTCCAATGCAGGCTCCAGTATTGTCACTTCTGCTCCCTTCCCCCCACTCCCTCTTCTTTTCAGATATACATAATAATAGAATAATCAATAATATAATTATAAAATTATGGACATGTATAGCTAAAAATGACAGGGGGAGTGAGGGAGAGAGGAAAAGGGGAAACACCAAGGACTGAATTTGAAAAAAACTATATTCTCCATGCTTTTTTTTTTTTTTAAAGACAGTGACAGAGAGAGAGAATCAATTTTATTTAGGTTTTCATGTGGCTTTCATTGCTCAGATACTTTGTTGTGTACCTGGTGCTGGGGTTTGAACCCACGTACTCACACAAGAGCCAAAACCACTGAGCCACCACTCCAGCCCCTACTCCATGCTTTTATAATTATGTCAAGGTATAATCTAATGTCACGTATATCTTAAAAAAAGTAATTAAAAAATGAACTACACATGAGAAATAAAAAGGTTTGTCCATCTCTCCTTACAAACTTAATTTTAGAGCCGGGGAGTGTGGGGTCCTATTTTCAATTTGCATCAGTGTGTCATCTGTATTTTATTAAAAGTCAGACTTTACACTTCATCCCTTGGTTGCTACTTTGTGTTGTTCCTTATGTCACATGGGATGTGCGAGGTGAGGGAAGCAAGGACAAGGGACAGGTGGTGGGATGTATCTCCTGAAATTCAAACAAAATATGGTACCAGAAAATGTCATAAAAGTGGTAGGAATTCTTACATTTTGTTTTTCAAAATGTGTAAAAGGAATCATTCTATTTGGTTCACTAAAAGTCAGAAAGAATGTTAACAGCATACTAAACTGATAAAATTCAGACCCATGTAGAGAAATTTGAGAATTTTTCACTCTCTCCCCAAGTGTGAGAAGGAGTTCAATTTTTTTTTTCCTTAGGCTTGAATTTTCTTTTTTATTTTGTCTTTATTTTTTCTTTTCTTTTTTAAGGAGTTGACTTGTTGAGAACCTACAGAATGGGAGATAATTATGGTCTGTGATTCTGCTTACAGGGAACTAATATCCAAAATTTACAAAGAACTCAAAAAATTTGATAACAAAAACATAAATAATCCCATCAATAAATGGGCCAGAGAGCTAAACAGAAGCTTCTCAAAAGACAAAATAGAGCAAGCCAATGCGTACATGAGAAAGTGTTCTAAATCACTGGTAATCAGAGAAATGGCAATTGAAATTACATTAAGACATCACGTCACCTCACTCCAGTTAGATTGGCTAAAATGAGAATATAAGCAGTAACAAATACTGGAGTAGTTTCAGGGAGATAGGAATATTAGCACACTGTTGGCGGAACTGCAGATTGCTCTGGAAAGCAGAGACTACTCAAAAAATTAGGGTTGGATCTACCACAGAACCTAGCTATCCCTCTTCTGGGTATTTTCCCAAAGGAGTTAGGAAGCAGCACATTACAGTGATACAGCAAAATCAATGTTCATAGCAGCTCAATTTATAATAGCTAAACTATGGAATCAACTCAGATGCATCTCACCAGATTAATGGATCCAAAAGCTACTACTCAACTACTAGAAGCGATATTGTGGCCTTTGAAGGGTTCATATATTTTAAAATCATGAAGTAGATCCCCGCATCAATGTCCCACCTGTACCCCTGTAACTTGAACTCAGGTTCCTTAGGGAAACAGGTGACTGAGATGAAAATCCTCTGTGCCTAGCTACTATGGGTAGCCCTTAAAATTCTTCATTTACCTGCACAGTTCAAAATAAAACCATTTCACAAAGCATTATAAAATATCTGTTTTGGATATTTTTTCTTTTTACTTTATTTTTTACATAGAGGTAACAAAAATTGAAATCACTATATCATGTATAGTAATCAGATAGTTACTGAAAACTATCCTAGTTAAAAAATATACATAGATACATCATATGTATGTACACATACACATGTATGAAATATTTGTTACATAAAATATATTTCATATATAAATGCATGTCTACATATATATGAAACTACAGTCATAAGTTCTCTATTATGCATGATACCATCAGGTAAATTATTGACATCATTTATTATTTATCAATAAGGTTTGGATATAACTGAAACTTCAGTTGATTATTATTGGTTTTCATATATTGTATTCCATAACTAAAGACAATGATGAAGATCTAAGATCTAATTATTTTAAATGCCAGTTACCTATGGTACTTCTATGCTCTATGCCCAAGAAGCCCTAAAATACAAAATATATTCAAACAGTCAATACTTTCCATAACAGTACATGTTGAGTATACAAAATAAACAGGAGATAAATGTAGGTTGAATTTACCAGGTTATAGGAAATTGCATATATTCTAAAATATATCTATAACACAATGAAAATGATTTTTCTATTTCAATAAATTTATGTATTCATTATTTTAGGTAAGACATGTAATACAAGTCTCACTGCAAAATGAATGCAATTTACATCAGCCTTATAAATAGCAAGTGCTACAGTATGTTGGAAGGCGCTATATGATAGTTATGCATGTTTATTTTCCCCCAACATTTTTGGATGGACTATTTACTTGGCTTAGTTATTTCCACCAATGTCTGTGTATTTACGTCATTAGTGTAATTATTTCCAATTAAGAAATTAGTGTTCATATGTGTAATCATTTGAACATGTAATTATCATATCTAATTACATAATTAGAGAGTATACTAAAATGGTCAAAATCTTTATTCTTATTGATTTTAAGATAATGATATTAAGTACCTATATGTGAAAAGGATCAAGCATCAGTTATAATTGTTTTTAAAATGGCTGATTTTCCAAAGTTAACTTTAGACTAGGAAATAATGACATAAATGTTATATATTTATATCAGGCCACAGAATAATTTTTGATCTATTGACTGTTACAGCATGTAATAGTGGTGATCACTTACCATTCCTTGATTCACTCATTCAATATCTAATTTATGATGCATTTATTTTAAATTTTTAACTAGAGGGACATTCTTTGAAAATAGAATGATCATGGAAAAGAAAGTTTCCATGTTTTTGAAAGGGGATTTTTTTTGTTTTATTTATTCATTCATTTTAGAAACATATTAGAAAGAACATTATGAATAATTGGTAACAATTCAGAAGTTGTAGACAGAAGGGACCTTATAAACCTTTCTATTCCTTATAATCATTGCTACATGAGTAGGTTAATAATACCACTGCATTAGTCTGGATCTTTTAAAAAAGAGGAGAACCAAAAACAAGGATTAGAGCATTGATATAGTCCGCAAGCTAAGGAAATCAAGATGAGGGGGAAATAGGAGGAATAATGTTGGGAAGGAAAGTCAATGCCACGGGTGTATTCCTTGTGATATGCCTTTCTTCTGCATGCAGTTATAATGAAGTTACAAGAGTAGAATCCACTGTGGGGAGGAAACAGACTTACTACAAGATAAGAGTTCCGATGATAAAAGATCAAAATCCTTAAAAAGAGTTTAGTTGGAAAGGTTTAGATGCTGTTTGTGTTTGAGGAATTTCATGCAAAGATAAAAGAGATGCAGGAAATCGAGTCATGTGACCCTTGAGGAACAAAGGAGTGCAAACAAGGCAGGGTTTTTTCATTTAAAGGTAAAAATTGTTAAAACAAACAAGCCCTAACTTGGTTAATGATGTCTTCCCAAATGCCTCCAAACTTTCTGAACAAGGATTGATGCTGCTTTGATTGCTGGTGTTTCAGTATCCTGTAAATAATTGCTAAGTGAATGGCCACTTTGGTGCCTTCGGGGAGATTATAAAAGGGTATTAAGCAAAATGTTGAAGTGCCCAATAATTAACGAGCTTTAAAATTATTTAAAATAAGTTAACATACAATATCAATATTAAAAAAATATGAGACATTTTTTAAGAAACTTTCTTTAGCAGAGTCATAAAACGTAAAGACCACCACCGGGAAAAAGTACTTTTTAACTTTGCACAATAACCCAAGCTGTTCAGTAACTTTAAAAGGCACAAATTTAATATCTTCCTCTGACCCAGTTCTTAGAAATTTGTTACCAAGTTATCTATTAATATAACTTATTAGTGCAAATACCCAGAATATGCAATACTTAACAATATTCAGGTTCCTATAAAAGTAGATATTGCTTTCCCACAATCTAATTCTAACTTAGATATACTGATTATTAATTCATACTGTCAGAAAATCTGGTGCACAAAGAGGAGACCTTTGCAAAGGAAAACAAAAACTAAAACAAAACAACCACTCATTTCTTGGGCCTGACCCAAAAATAATTTTACAGGTAGAAATGACTAGATGTTTCTCCTCAGTCACTAAAATATGAGGTGAAATCAACTGCATTTCTTTCACTATCATAGTCAAAACTTCAACACAAACCTTCACCCAAATATATTTGACCTACTTTCTTCCACTACCTCCAGACAAAAATTCCCTTGCTCATGTTACCACTCTCTCTCCCTTTACAGGACGTCTAGCTTCCATTCTCAATCTCTCTGATCTATTTCCCAAATTGCAGCTAAACTGATCCTGCTGAAACACAAGCCACATTATATCACCTTCAGCCTCACCCTCCTTTGGCTTGCCATTCCCCATATAATGAACATGACCCCTTTTTACCAGCCCTGTATACTCCTTCATGTCCCTTAACTCACACCTCATTCACTGCACTGTGACCAGACTGACCTCACTCAAATCCACCATTGTCCTCCTGCTTCAGGGTCTGCACTTTTTACTTTTCTCTGTCCTTTAAACTCCATTCAATCCTATTCTTAAACGTTATTTCATCAGAGGAAGCTTTCTGGACCACTCTGTATACAATAGTGGTGTCTCTTACTCTGGATCAGAAAAAAAAATGTGTGTTTATTTTGTTGCCTGTTTTTCTCTTTAAAAGACAAACAATATGAACTCTCTGAGAGCTGAGATCTGGTAAATCTTGTTCACTGATGTATCATAGCACTAAATAGTGCCTCCCACTTAGTAGACGCTTAACACCCTCCTCCTCATACTTCTTACTGCTGGGCTTCTTTACCACTCCCTTATAAGCATCAGAAAGCAGAAAGGAGCTCATCAGTGTCCCTTAACTGAATCAGTGAGTTAATCCTCAGATTAACTGGGAGCTATAGGCTGGTAGGGTATGGCTGGAGGTGGGTCATTGGGGGAAAGGGATCTTGACTTTGGGGTAAATATTTTGTATTTGGTGTAGAGTTTCTCTCTCTGCTCCCTGGAACCATGCCTTTTTGGCCATGATGTTCTGCCTCTCCCAAGGAGTGGAGCAGGCCTTCTATGGTCTAAAACCTCTAAAATCCTGAGGCCCAATTTAGATCTTTGCTCCTAATACTGTTCTTGTGGGGCTTTTAGGTCACAGAACAAAAAGGCTGACTAAGCAGAAATTGGTACCAAGAAGTGGGGTCATTGCTGTGACTAACCTGTGGTTTAGAAACTTTTGGACCTTTTCAGAATTCGTGGCAGGAATTTTAGAAGTTTAGCAATGCAAGCTAGAATAGCTTTAAATTGTTGTAAGCAGAACTTTATGGCCAAATCTGGTGGAATTTCGGAAGAATAACATGCCTATAGAACTGTACAAAGTAAAGACAGGGCTCATGAGGAGAAAGTGGACTCTTGGAAATCAGAATTCATGCTATGTTCCGGCTAAGGAGTTGTCTTCATTTTGCCTGTGTCCAGAGACTTCTTGTGAAGCGGATTTAAAAAGTGATGGACTTCTTAATCTGGCAGAAGAAATTTCTAGGCAGCATTGTATTCAAGTGGTGGCATGGGTATTGCTGGCAGTTTTTAGCCAAGTTTATGGTGATGCTCAGTAGCAGAAAGCAGAGGACAAAGTCTGGAAAAACTTGGATGGACTTGAAAAGTGGGAGTAAAACTACGGTTAAGGAAGTTACTGTTGTTGAAGATATTATGCAATAAAAATGCAAAAGAAAAGGCTTTGCCCAGAGGCAAAAAGAAAGATGGCTTGAGGGCATCTCAAGAGTTGGCAAGATCACACCCATCTCAGGCTGAAGGGAGTAAACTTCCTTTAAGAAGACACAAATGTGGCAACCCACTTGCACAGGGCACCTAGGAAGCTGTTTAGCCATGGTCCTAAAGGCTTGACTACTGCTCAAAATGATGGCAGACCTTGGTGGCAGTCATGTGGTGCAGGTTCTGCAGGATTGCAGGATCCTGGAGTTTGGGGGTCATGGAGGCATCCACTGCTATTTCAAAGGAAGGCCTGGGAAGCCAGGCAAAGCCTAACAGGATCAGGGTTCCTGCAGGCAGACCCTGAAAGGGTGGCGTGGAGAAATGTGAGGAGGAAGCTAAAGCTGTAGTGGAGACAACCCCACTCCAGATTAAGAAATACCAATGTCAGTACCATGGAATGTCTGCATGTGAAAGCGGCAGGAATTGAACACCAACATGACAAAAGAGAAGCCACAGGAACTACAACTGGCAAACCACAGAGACAGAGCCGCACAAGCCCTTCAGAGAGAACAGAACAATATCATGTACTCCACATGGCAGACATGGAACTACAGGACGTGTTTGACCAGTCCCATCCCTTCTTTCTATGTCCCTATTCTTCTGATTAAAAATATTTACTCAATGCCTTTCCATATTGGACACATGTAACTTGATTTTATTTTTTTAATTAGATGAATATGGCGTTACAATTGAGGAGGAATCATTGTTAAACAATCAAGAACAAATATATATATACATAGTTATCCAAGGCTAATGCCAAGTCATGTTGATTTGATTTTTTTACAGGAGATCACGATGCGAGTTTGCCTTGAGTCTCAGAGGAGACTTGGGACTTGGTCTTTTGGTCAATCTTGGAACTGTGGAGACTAGTGGAATGGGGCGTGGGGCAGATCTTGGGGGGTAAATCCAATATTCAAAACTTATATATTTTTTATTAGAGGCATGTTTGATTGTTCAACAAATAAATTTCTTAATAAAAAAAAAATCAGCTAAAAAAAAAAGAAAATGGACTTAAATGTATTGTGAGATTCTGATAAGCTTTTTGGGCCAGAAATGGAATGTTATGGTTTGGGTGAAAGGTGTCCCCCCAAGCTCATGTGAGACAATCCAGGAGGGCTGAGGTGAGATGAGTGGGTAATGAGACCCTTAACTTAATCAGTGAATTAATACCCTGAAGGGGATTAAATCATAGGTATAGGCTGGTAGGGTATAGCAGGAGGAGGTGGGTCATTAGGGGGCATGCCTTTTGGGTATACATTTTGTGTTTGGCATGGAGCTTCTCTCTCTGCTCCTTGAAGTCATGCCTTCTTTCATGATGTCCTTCCTCACCTTTTGCCAGCTCTCTATGGACTAAGATCTCTGAAACTGAGCCCCTCCCCCCAGTTTCCTGGATAACTATCAGACATGCATCATGCATCATCTGCCACAAACTTAAATGCTTTCTAAACTATTATCAAAGTTTTATTGAGAGCTGATTTGAACCTCCCACTGTTTTGGGGCAAATAAGGTTTATTTTGTGACTGTAAGGACCCTAATCTTTGTGGAAGCTCAAACTTATAAGAAAACAATCCTAATCTGCTTAATTAAATGCTGAAGAACTTCTGTCATATATTAGTTTCATGGAAAATTATCACTGAGTTGATTTACAGTATCTTTGTTTTAATGATAAATAGTTCAATATAAACATCTATGTTAACATGCCTAATGTAAATTACTGTACATTATATAAAATGATTTTTAAACTAACAGATTAGAAAATCAGTCTTCTCAAAAATGTGTTTGCATAGAAAAAGGCAAATAACGTGCTTTGATCAATTTGATTGAAATATAAAAGGCTTGTTTAACATAAACAGATGCCAGGCACAAGATTCTAATTGTTAATGAATTTTTGTTAATGTTTATATTTAAAGGGAATTTACACCAAAATGCTAGTCTATTATTACCTTTATAATAAAATGATACTGTAGCTTTCTTAGGAAAAAATCTCTTCAACACTTAATAAATCAGTTCATTCTATTTTTTTTATTAGAAGTATATAGAGATACAGTTGAGGGGGAAACATTATCAAAACATTAGCAATCAATGGATATAAACTTTGTTATCCAGGGGAACTGCCAAAACATGGATGACCACCTTGGGTTTTACCTGTTCCAGAAAAATCAGTTCATTCTAAATTAAAGTATCTTCCTAAAAGCTCACTATTTTAAAAAGCATTTAATTGAGTCAGTGTTTTGTTATTTTTTTGGTTCTTCCAATATGCCATATGTATAACCTACTATTACATCCTCATTTTTGAAATAATGGATTTTCTATCAAAATTTTACATCTTTTTTTAGGTATGCATTCTTTTTTTCTGGAGTATAGCAACAATTCTTTTTACCAAACATTTTAGTCCTTGAAACAGCTTGGGCACATTCAGCGTTCTAACCTTGTCTTTCAAGTGTCTGATAAAACAGAAAGTGATTTCACCAAAAATAATGGGAGGAGAGATGCTATTCTTGGCCAGAAACATTTTTCAAAAGGAGCAACATAGTGCCGGTAATGTGTCATTTCTTGAACTGGATTATGGGAGTATATTAAGTTAGTGTTTATTCAGTAAAATAGTAATCATAATAACAAAGATTAACTGAATAATGACAGGGGGTTTAAGAATCGTGGTACCTATCAGTATCCAAGCAGGGACCATGGAAGGTGTCTGTCTGTGTGAACACCCCCTATGCGAGAAAGTACAAATCTAATATGAAAAGTAACCTAATGGGGTAGTGTAGAGAAATGAAATCTCAGAAAAGAAGTCAAAGGCATCGTAGATGGAAATGCATTAATGATCGCAATGAGGTAATGTATGTTTTAGAATCTGCTCAACTGAGAGGTTTTAGATAAAAATACATTGCTGAGAAAGGACAGCGTGAAGCTGAAAGACTGCTAAATGGCTGGTGCTCTTTCCTGCTCTGCTAGTTAGTGACAGCTTAGCCCACACTCTTGAAAGCAAATACCCATAAGGAGGCTGGTATCAGTTAATTATTCATACTTTATTGCCAATTATTTTAATCGGATTCTTTTTTCATACCTTCAGCTGAATCAGTGGAAATTAGGGTATGTTATTCATAGGAGAGTAAGGAAAGGGTCGTGTCTATAATTGTAGAAATTTGATTATTTGGAGGAAATCTGTCTTAGTTGTGTTTGTTGAAATCATTCAGGGTTTTTAACATTCTGTTCACCTAACTCTTAGAAATGGATGCTCAATCCAGGAGATGGGTTTTTAAAGGTACTGGATATGGCAAGAATGACCCTTTAAAATGTTACTTTAACTGTTCTTTTTAAAAGTTGTAACTTGGGGCTGGAGTGGTGGCTCCATGATTGGTGGTTACAGCACTTACCTGGCATGCATGAGGATGTGGGTTTGAATCCCAACACCATGTACACATCCAGATGTCGGAGCAATGAAAGACACAGGAAAAACTAAATAAATTGATTCCCTCTCTTAAAAAAAGAATGATTGAAACTCACCTTTTTTTTTATTGGCTGGGGGCAATAATCAAACAAAAATTGAATCTGCATTTTAAGATTGGGCTCACAACAGGCAAATGTTGAAAATATTGTTCTGATTCAGTTAGCATTTCCCTTTCAGATAAATACTGAATTATCTTCACATTGCCTCAGTCTATCTCCACAAGGGGACCCATTCAGTTCTAGAAAAACTTTCTCTATTAAAATGTCAATTTCTTCACAGAAAAGAGGAAAAATTATTTTTTAAAAGTTTAAAATAATTTTCTATAACCATAGGATCCATATCCTTGGATTCAAACAACCATAGGTCAAAATGCCCCCCATAACTTGCACCTGTACTGAACAAGCTGATTTTATCATTATTCCCTAAAAACTGAAAGAACAACGATGTACACAGCACTTACATTCTATTATGTATTATAATTAATCTAGGGATGATCTAAAGTATCTAAAAGGAAGGACTTAAGTTGTGTGCAAACATTGTCATTTTTATAGAAAGACTTGAGAATCACGAAATTTTGGTACATAGAATACTGAGGACTGTATTGTTTTGATATAGAAGACCTTAGTTGCCTTTTTTTTTTTCTGTTCTTGAACCACAGGATTAGATCTCCATTATTTATCTGTGGCTCAAACATTTGTATAAATTCCCATGGAGAGGGAATAGAGGGGTTTCCCCTAAATAGTGCATCTCCTAGCTCTTGTCCTCCAACTGTCCAAATCTTGAAATATTTTATTGTATCACAAAACCCTACCACACTATGATTTTTCTTATTGGAGTAAAAATTAATGTATTAATACTAAAATTAGCAAAGTGATGGTTTTAGCTGGTTCAGTGGTTAAGCGTCCCTGGGTTCAACACCAGTACCAAAGTGAAAACAAATACATACATACATACATACTGTGAAATTACAAAGAACAATTGCCAAAGGCATTATAGTAGAGAACATAATGCAATGCTACTAATTTTGGCATGTTCAAATTAAATTCTATTATCCTCTGACATTAAGTTCCTCTATCTCTAATTTGAAAATCCTAAAATTTTTATTTATATATTAGAACTTCTTTACTCATTGAAGACCATTTCTTGCCTCCAGAGCTTAATATATTCTTCAGTTACATTCATTAAGATACTCAGAAAATGTTCATCCAAATAATCTCATTTATAAATTTACAAATACAATTGTTTTAAATTTTTAAAAGTCAATTTTCCTTCCATTCTTTGTATTCATTTATTGCACTTACATCAATACTGATTTTTAAATCTTCTATAACATAGAGCCAACCCTTAATGGAAAATATGTTGCATATTTTAATGACATGACATCTTAATTAAGGTTTAGATGATGCTATCTTGTGAAAAGGCTATTAAAAACCTGGGCTTGAAATCTGTACATTTTTATATACTCATTGTGCACATTTCAGAACAGTGCTTTATTACCTTGGTTTCTTATAACTAATTAAATTTACTGATAGAAACAGAATAAGCCAAAATGGTCTCTGACATGAAGGTGAGGATAAGAAACAGAAAAAGAAAGAAAAAAAAGATTGTTTGCAAAGTGACATTAGTTTGGTATGTCAACTGTGCCACTCCTCATCCTGCCCATTAAAAAACATGTTTAACTTTCTCACCTTTACTTCTTAGAGAAATAAGTACTAGGGCAAACATTGATAAAAGCATATGGCGCAGGGGTTGGAGCAGTGACTCAGCAGTTACAGCTGGCATCCATGAGAATGCAGGTTCCAAACCCAGCAACACTTACACAACAAAGGGTTGGAGCAATGAAAGCCACATGAAAAACTAAATAAATTTCTTTCTGTCTCTCACAGTTCCTTTTTTTTTTTTTCTTTTTCTTTTTAAGAGAGAGGAACAGTGAGAAAGAGAAGGAGACAAAGAGAGAATCAATTTTATTTAGTTATTGATGTGGCTTTCATTGCTCCAAGACTTTGTTATGTACATGGAGCTGGGGTTTGAACTCAAGTACTTTCACACGCCAGGCAAGCGCTGCTGTAACCGCTGAGCCACTGCTCTAGCCCTGTTGTTGCTCTTTCTTAAATGAAAAACAAACAAACAAATAAAAAACAAAAAACAAGCATATGGCATAATTCTTGGAATCTTTTTTATGGTTTTCTTCATATTCCTGAATGATACAGCAGATAATAAAGAAGGCCATCGGTTTTTCTAACTAAAAGGGGATTTCTTAGGGATTTTTCCCTGTATGATTTTGTTGTTAAAATTCAGTTATGAAAGCTCTGGAAGTATTGTAAAGTTATAGAAAATATACATCCCCCCAAAAAAAATTTGGTGAAATTATGTATCAAATGATTTTAAGACCTTTTTTTTTTTTTATTAAAAACACAACTTTCCAACACTCTGACAAAATATCCAAGAAAATCAACTTAAAGGAGGAAAGAGGTTTAAGAGGTTTAAGTCCACAGGTGCTTGATTTCACCACTGTGGTTTTGTGGTGAGCAGAGCATGATGGGAGGAGTACAAGTTGTGCGTTCCAGGAAGCAGGAGGAGGAGGAGGGACTAGAGCCAGTATGCCCTTCATGGACACATCCCCAGTGAACTGCTTCCTCCAGTGAGGCCCCAGCTCCTGAAATTTCCACCACCTCCCAATAGCATCACCAGCTAGGGACCATCCTGCATACATAGGCGATTGGGGGAAACTCCCTGCAAACATATTCCCTGCTTATTCAAGGGAATAACTTTCAACTTTCAAAATGTCATATTTTCTAATACTGACATTTATGGATTTAGATAGAATATTTCTTTCATAGTTCTTTTTATGGGGGTGGGGGTGCTTTCCATTGTGGAATGTGGGAATTAAGCTCTCCCACCTTGTCCAGACTCATCACTTCCATCACAGACACATAAATGGACAGACACATGTCACATCAAATCCCTTAAATTCCCAAATAGGACTATATCATAGTTTAATCAATATGTAGTTTTTAGAATTTTTATTGTACTATTAGCTGCTGAGAAATTTAGGATATTAAGCAAATTTGTCCTTTCTTCCACCATTGGGGGTTTCTTTAAAGTAATAATAGCGTTCTCATTTGATTCCCTTGTACATAGTTAGTGTTAACTCCTCTTTGTTGGAGTGCTTTTCTGTCTCAATGTATAAACATATTATAAACGTATATTAGTGTCCCATTCCCTTCCTCTTAGGAAATCCCTGCCCAGAGTTCCCACCCTTCAGATCTGGACAGGTTACTTTTGGAAACTTTTGGACAGCTATCAGGTCACAGAATCCCTTCACCATCATCACAGGGATTCCTTTTCAGTTGTTTCTGTCCTGTGCTCTCATTTTATGTTCTGGGAAAGATCTTGTCCTAAATTATTTGATTATGAACACTTCATGCTTTCCTGGAATTCCTATTATTCAAATGATGGAACACAAATCTTTTTTTTTTTTTTTTACTTCTTGATTTCCACTTCATTAATTATCTCTTTGCTCTCCTTTCCAAGAGATTTCTTTAATTTCCAAAATTTCACTTGAGATTTTCTTCTCAAGTACCTGAACTTTAATTGTCAAGAACTCATAAGTTTTTGAGTTTTCTTTGCCTCCATCTTTCATTGGGGATGCTTTTCAGAAATATCTAGTGATCCATAGCTACCTACTTAAATTTAAAAGTAGAAGAATACAAAGCTAATTGGAAATTTTAGGCTAGTGGATGGGAATTGTTAACTGAGCGCTTCATCATATGATGATGTAATGGGTTGTTTTCTTGGGGACCTCTGATATCAGTATTTTTAGGATTCCTTTTTCCTGCATTCCCTGAAAAAGCATCTCTCAGTTCATGCCCAAAGGATTGATATGTGTCCAGCATTCTTGGTGTGAGATGGCAGAACCGGCAGAGCACAGGGCAACAACTCCATCAGGAAAATGTTTCCTTTTTACCTCATTTTAATTTACTGTCCCTTTTCCTGGTCAGAGATCATCTCATTTACTCTTTCCAAATGCAAACCTTTATTAAATCTTCTGTTTGAACACTGAGGGAGTGACCACTTAACTATGCAGAGTCCAGGATCAGAGTCTAATTCTTTTCAAACAGACTTTTGACTGATTCTCCTAGTTTTTCAGCCTTGGCATCCCCCTCAATTTCCAGAGGCACCTGGTACTGCCAGTTCAGAAGACTTCAGTGCTAGAAAGGAGGACTTTGTGCAGTAAATCATATTTCTCTGTTTTAACAATGCTGGCTTTGACTTCAGCTTCATTCCCCCTGTGCTGACCAGCTGCTATTTATCTGCTAACAATTTGTTTACTGGAGTCTCCTTCCCCATTCTTGTAATCATCTTTACAATTTTATAACATTATATTCTTAATTCGCGTGTTCCAGCCTTCATTTTTAACTGAGTTTTAAAATACTATATTACTCTATATTAATTATATCACTGCTCTGAAGGCAATATTTCAGGTGATTATACAGCTTTTAGGCTTTATCTACCAGGAAATCCTGGAGTATGATTGCTAATAAGATCCTCTCAACCCCCCAGGGGAAGCAGGGTAAAACTCACTCTAAACAAAACAACAACTAAAGAACCACATTACATAGGATTGTTGACTATAGACTACAAGAAGGAATACAAAATGCTGAGGTCCTTCCAAGAAGTATAATGATTTCTTACATGTCAGTAGGAAAAAACCTGAAAGCACTTATTCTATCCAATACTAAACAACTATGAAAGAAGAGAACATTTTATATATTCTAGAATGCAAAATTGTCCAAAATATATTTTAAATGACAAAAGCATGGTGGAAAACTATAGGGGCACAGACTAAATATATAGGATTTAGAATTTATTCTTATTTCTAATAGAAAATATCTCCACAAAGTGTTAAACTAGATCATTGTTTATTTAAAAGTTCACTTAAATATTATAGCATCCTACCCTTATTTGCTTAAGAAAGTAATGATGGCAACCACTTTCTTTCTAGCTCCAAGCAAGCATGTTTCTTGAAGAGCTTTACAGATGTTAATTCATTTGATATTCACAACTGCACTCTGAAGTACCTTTATATTTCAGATAAGAAATTTGAGGTAAGGAGAGATCAAGTTTCTGGTTCAGAGTTACATAGCACTAATGATGAATGGAATTGGGATTTGAGGAGGGGTACCTTGGCTCAGTGTACTATACTGTACACTAGGCTGTTCTATGCTTTTCTCTTTTTTGCTCTCTCCAAATATTAATTTAATGTTCATACTGGTTGGAATTTAATATTTTTCCCTTTGGTACCAGGGATTGAACCTAGGAGTACTTACCCACTGAGCCACATCTCCAGCCCTTTATATATTTTATTTTGAGACAGGGTCTCACAAAATTGCTGAGGCTGGCTTAGAACATGCCTTCCTTCTGCCTCAGTCTCTGGAGTAATTGGGATTAAAGATGTGCACCATTGCTCCTGACTGGGCAATTTGATTTTATATTTACTTTCTATCCATTTATGTTACAAAGATACATTCAACATTAATTATATGTGAAGCATGGCCTGATGAACTGCTTCTGGTAATTGATCTCATTTATAACTAGCTCAAAATTTACCAGTTCTCAAGATCCTGATCCAATCATCTCACACCTATTTAGATATCATCATTATTTGTGAAAAAAAAAGAGAAAAAAATAGAGAAATTCAGAAATTGCTCTGCAAGATGTAAAGCACCTATTTCACTACAATGCAGAAGGCTATATAGATTCCCAAACTCTCTTCATTGCTACTTACAAGGTTTATATTTTAGAAAGATACTATATGCATATCTACAGTGAATTTTTAGAAGGAGATGCATGTGTTTGAACTACGTAACTTCTAAGGAGTTCATGCAAAAAAATGTGGAATGAGCCTTTTTTTAAAAAAAATATCTCTTGTTTTGAGAAGACTAGCACTTTCTCTAGCAATGAGACTTAGTAACAGTCAACAACTGCATGAGATGAACCACACCTCCCTTTACTTATAGGTTCCTTTGAGGTATATTAGGACTTCCATGAAAAGTAAGAAGAAAAGTAATAGGAAAGAACCAGAAACCTGATTTCTGGGAGCAAGCAATGAAAACAGAAATAAATAAATGCTCTTAGATATGTCAATGAAAAGTCAGAGAGTGTCTAAGAGTAGAACACTTGACAAATAGTACTGCCTCATTCCTGGGTTTGAAGACTTCCTGAGCAATATTAGTGGGGGTTACCGCTTCACTGTGGGATCCTCAGTGGTCAAATGCTTAAGTATAGATTTTGCTGATAATGATGTTCTCTGTTCATTAAAATTACTTCCTACATTGTTATGTTGATGCTGCTCTTCAAGCTGTATCTTCCCTAGTTTGTTACTACCAGGACGCATTTGAACACAAGGAAAATGAAAGTCTTGCAGGGCACGAGGGGCTGGTTTTGTAACCTCCAAGGAGCCAGCTGTGGAAGTCATTCAAGGAGTCAGGGTGGGGGTGTATGTCCCATAGTGCCTGGTATACTGTCAGATCTTTAAGAGTCAAATATATTCATTAAATATGTAAATAAGTAAAGATATGAAATGATGTTACATATTGTTATGCAGATTAATGAAAGCAGATAATTTTCTCTGTGAATTTGCAGAAAATTATTGGTAGTAATCAGGATAGAATGCAGTGTAAAAAAGAAAATAGTTTTTAAAAGGATATATGAAAAAAATCTCCAATATCTTCTTAGTGTTATACAGTTTTATGATTATACAGCGAGTTTTAAAACGGACAGATGGATGGTACCACATAAATTCTTGTGTTCAAGTTTTATATATTTCGGGTTGTTTTGGCTTGCTTTAAAAAAAAACACGATTCCTGAACATTAGACTAATTATGTATCTTATTGGTGGCTAGAAAACAAACAGTTTGCTTAGGACCACCACAGTATTAGATTTATCAAAGTAACTTTAAAATTTATTTTTGTTTATTTAGTTAAATTGATCTGCTAAAATAATTTCAGTTAACACCACTGTAAGAAGAGAAAACTTAGTTGGTGTTGATATAATTTTCTGAATTCAAAAGTTTAATTGATGTTTAAATTAATCATCTTTACCACAGTTCTCATGATCTCTTTATCTTCTCCAGAGTTTATTTTGAAGACAAGACATGGAGTAATGATAGACTACCTTATTTTCTTAGAGGAACACATTTAGATATTGTTGTAAATAGTAAGACAAGAATGAGTTCAAGAGTCAAGGAGTAAGGCACTCATTTATTGAAGAAATTAAAGAAAAAAATGCTTTATTGTTCCTACTTCCTTCTGTGCAGCAGATCCTGATGTGAAGGAGTGGATAACTAGAAAAGGCAACAGAAGATACGGCATCTATAACCTGGTTCTTCCAGAGCAGGAAAAAGGAACTTTTCATTTGCTGAAAGCTATAGGGTAACACCACTGTCTTTAATGGTTGTATCCAGAAGACCTAAAAAATGTTTTCAAAAGTCTCAGGAAGACATTTCAAGTATTCAGGGCTATGAAGAGAAATTCAGGGCAAGGGTGTCTGTACTGTCTCTTTATTAGAGTTTAGCAAAAGATATAACAACAATATAGACCCTTTCATGTGAAGGCTTTACTAAAGTCAAAACAAATCTCTGGAGTTTTACAGGCAGAATACTCAAAACCGTCAATAGTTAGATAACATAAGACAATCCATGCTGGATTTAGGGAACAAGATGGTCATTATGAGTTCTGGATGGCATTGTATTTTAAAGCTGAATCGTTTATTTGTTTATTTACCTACTTATCTGCCATTTAATCAATTTGTTATGTGCTGAATGTTTGCGCACCCCAAAATCCATACGTTGAAATCCAGTTGAAATCCAGTCCCCAATTGTGATGCATTATGAGGTGGGCGTGTGGAGGGATGATCAGATCATGAAAGTGGAGCCCTGCAGAGGGAGATTAGGGCTTTGGAAGGAGCTGATGAGACCAGAGGTCTCCTCTTCTACCACTAAAAGACACAGAGGATCTCAGCATACAATGACAACAAACTTGCTGATGCCTTCATCTTGAGCTTCCCAGCCCGCAAAATTGTAAAAGAAATAAATTTCTGCTGCTCATGGATTTGTTAGAGCAATCTGAATGGCATAGACACAACTCTGTTTTCCACACACATGTATCTTGGCAAACATAAAATAAAAGGTTTAAGACACTGTGACAACTTTAAAGCACAGTCACAAGTTCCTTGATCCTCCACCCATTGAAAACCAGAGTCTCAGTCTTCACCATTTGAATACAAGCAGACTGACATTTCAACCGAGGTCAGCGCAATCCTGGCCACATCTATCATCTCACTTGAAACCTATTAACCTCTTACATGTTTAATTCTTTCTTCTATGGTTCATCTTCTTACAACAAGAAAGAAAAATAATGTTAAACATAAATCAAAATTCAATTATTGCACCTTGCTTAAAATTCCCTAATAGCTTCCCACTACTCCTATCTATCAATGAGCTTTAGAATAATCACTGCAATGCTGCTTTTCAAGTATGCTTGTTTTTCTGTTCTTATAATTCTTCATGCTGTTGGGCTTCAGGGCATTTCCATATACTATCTGATCTTCCTGGAAAGTCTCCCTTCTACCTCCAGCCTCATAGACTCCACCAACATTTTCACATGGTTCAGTTTCTGCTCATCATTCAGATCTCAGCAGCAAGATGCTACTCTCCCTGCAAACCTACTTGCTCCCTCACGTCCAGCATAGCCCTGTTGGTCCTACAAATCACCTGTAGCTCATTGTCTGCTTCATAACTCCACTGTATTTACCACTGCTAGAAGTTATTTCATTTATTTTAATTATTGGTGGTTCACTGTCTCCTCCACTGACATGAGTTTCCTAAGAAGTTATACTTTGCCTTGTGTACTACTATATTAGTCCTAAATTAAAAATAGTCCCATTACGCTGTAGGCACTTTATAATATTCATTACATGGATGAAAGAAATGCAGAGCCTTGTTTACTTTGGCTCAGGAGCCCTGAAGTACATATAGCATACCTTGTACATTATTTCACTGGGGACAAATAAATCACCATACAAGTGTTACATGTTTATTTTCCATCATTCTTTCATTGTTTCACAAAAAGTGCAACAAAATGTTTAGGTTCCACATAAACCATAAGGACCCACTTCAGTAGGTACCAAATTGTTTGGAGAAAAAGAAAAAAAAATATGACTCAAGACACAAGTTTTTTAAGATCTTCAAACTAGGGGAAGATGGGGTAGCTCAATGATAGAGCACGTGGTTACATAAGCAAGACCCTGGGTTCAATTCCAAGAACACAACAAACGTAAAGAAAAGACTATAGGACAATCCTGGCTATCTCTGCTGTTTATTCAGGTGTCCTTGAAAAAGTAACTATTCTTTGAGTTAGTCCCATCTATAATAGTGGGGAAAGTAATAGGACTTGGCTTACCATGCAAGGCCAGTTTTCCTTGTATTTATTATTATTATTTTAATTTGTTATGTTGGAAGGGAAGATACTATAAGATATAAGGGCAGTGGCCACAATGGTGCCCTCCAGAGCCACCTCTTAGCATTTTCACTAGTTTCCACCCACCCAGCTATTCCTCCTTCTTCCTCCATCAATATACTCCACACAATCCAGATGTGTGCAAGGGTAAGACAGTGTCATTTTTAAATTTATTAGTCTTATTTATGGCTATAGAGAAGAAGCATACTGTCATAGAGTTTACAAAATCCAGAATTCCTAAATGCTAGATTATCATGAAGCATAGGAACATCATTAAAATAAAACATTCCTGAAATAAACAGCAAATAAACTCTTAAACTTATTTAGGGAATTGGATTTTGATATATTTAATTGTAGAAGGCATAATTTTTTTCTACATAAAATATTACTGAAATTTACAAACCTTTCCCATTTTAAAAAAATAACAAAAAAAATTTAAAATAATTTTATTTAAATTAAAATGACTTCCTAGTTATTCTTTCATAATCTAGTGAGCTAGTGATAGTACCAAATGTTTAAAACTATTTATGGAAGAAATACAGAAAATGAAGAAAAGTCAATGTTAACATATTGTATTTCTCCTGCCAATTGTGACTACCTCCATTATTCCATTTCAGTAGGAACACAAGTGTCAATCAGGATATACTTTGAGAACGGCAATCTGAACTTGAACACATGAACATATCTGCATGTTTGCATACAGAAAGAGTTAACACAGGGAAAAGGAGCATAAGGGGAGAGCACTGTCTCACTAATGGAAGAAAATAACCCATGTGTCATGTCATCTCTTTTAATTTTGCAAGAAAGAAGACAACCATTTTTCTAACAGGAATAGCCAATTTAAAAAGAGAAATGTCTAAAGCAGGAAAAATCTAACATATGGTCAATATCTCAGTCGATACTTCTTTGGCGGCTTTGCTTTACTTTATGAAATTGAGAAAATAATTTGCTATTCAAGCTCAGCCACCTACAAGTAATGCTTTTGAAAATTAAAGTTTAAGCCTGTCCTATTTACACCACATTTAGTGGGTGGAAAACTCGTGTTACAAAGTAGGTCCTGCTGTCCAAGGATCACTTCAAGGTGGGTTAATTGTGCAGCATCCTGTTCTCCACTTTTTTTTTCAAAGATGGAAAATGGATTAAAATTGATAAATGATATAGCAAATGGCTTATGCTTCTGTTCTCTATTCATCCATTCGGTCTGCAAGATCTTTTAGGTATTCATCACCACACCATGGAGAAGCAACGGAGAATAGGATCAAGATTCTGCCTTCCAGGGACATTATTGTGGAAAAAGGCAAATATATGAAGAGGCAGTTGTTATTATGATGGGGCAATTGTGAGAGTTGCTAACAGTGATTAGAAAGAATCAGCAAAGGTTTAGAAGAGGACAATAAGAGATGAAAGTATCAGCTGGAAAAAGGAAAACAATTTTTTGTAACATTTTTTCCCCATCCATCTTAACTATTTTAAAACATACAGCTCAGAGGTTGGAGCAGTGGCTCAGCTGTTGGAGTACTCGCCTGACATGTGCAAAGACTCAGGTTCAAGCCCCAACACCACATACTAAGTGTCAGAGAAACAAAGCCAGATGGAAAAATAAAGTTAATTTTCTCTTTCATCTCTTCCTTTCACTCTCTCCTTCTCTTTTTTAAAAAAACAAAATGTACACTTCAGTTGTGTCACATTCTTACGTTATAAAACTCTTGAACTTTTTCACCTTGCAAAACATAAACTCTGTACCCTTTAAATGACAACTCCCTGTTTCCCTCCTCTAACAATCCCTGGCAACTGCCATTCTACTTCTTGGTTCTATGAATCTGAGTATTTTAAACACCTCATGGAAGTGAAATAATGGAGTGTTTGTCCAGTGAATGGATTTTTTCACATAGAATAATGTCTTCACGGTTCATCATGTTTAGATTATGGCAGAATTGTCTTCATTTAACTTGCTAATATTACATTGTTGTATAAAGCGTTCAGTTGATAGTAGAGCTGCTTTTAACTCTTGACTATTGTGAATAATGCTGCTATAAATATGAGTATGTGACAAGACATAGGATTATTGATGGTAGTTATATTTTTAATTGTTTGAGGATTACTCTCCTTTTTTCTGTTCCCTATAAGGATTCCAATTTTTCCACAATCACACCAATACTTTTCATTTTCTGGCTTTTTTTTTTTCAATAGTAGCAATTCTCTTGGATGTGAGATGAGGGTTCAATATGGACTTAATTTGTATTTCTCCAATGACTTATGATGTGTGAACTCTTCTCATATTCTTCTTGGCTGCATTGGTAAAGTATATTCGGAGAAATATCTATTCAAGTTTAAATAAATTTAAGAAAACTAACATATTTGGGATTTACTGTTTTCTCAGCACTATATTAGCTGGATCTCAAGCAGTTACCTAAATTAATCATTTTAATATAATAAAAAGGTAAAACTGAATTTTCAAAGGAAGGGTAGTAGGCAAACCAATGGACTTATAGAGACTAAATCATTTACTAAAAGACTGAAACTAGTAAGTGACAGGGGAAAATCAAACTTGGATTTTGAAAAATCTCCAAAATGATTGAACTAACGAAACTATTGCAGTTGCCAAAATATTAAAGTCTCCCCAAATTCTGAAAGGATTACAATTAGAGATGTTGTGGATTGGCAAAAAGAAAGAAAGCATTCCAATTCCTAGTGAAAACATGGCAGTATAGGGGATAACATGGATTAGAACATACATGTTACCAGAAATAAATATGGTACACGTTTGTACAGCCTAGATGTCAACAGAAGTCAAATAGTCCTTTGAGATTATCACATAAAAATAAGTTACCCCTTACTGCCCCTTCCTTTCCCTCCCACTGGCTACATTTAGTGGAAAACAAGTAATGTACACCACTAGATTCCTACATACTCCAAAAGGCTTGGATTGTGTTTGCACATGCATGCATGCGAGTGTGAATGTGTATGTGTGTGTGTGTATGTGTGAATTCACATTTCTATGTTGTTTTTATCCTGACATATTGGTCTTACTCTCATGGCTTTTTTTTTTATGCCCCTCATCAACCATTCCCTCTAATTTGATGTCTCCTGGAGACAATTAATGTGGCACATGTATAGGAGACAGAATTGGGGGGAAAAATAGAGGAAAATTAGGAGTAGAGACTATGTTTACCTTACAGACTTATCAAGCAAGCAGCTGCACAATAAAATATATTTATACCTCCCAAACTGTTTTGGTCACATCCACCCAACTCTAATCAGGAGTTTATTGCTGGCCAGAAGTCCCAGCATTGCCTCTCCTCCATCACATTTCCCCCTCCTGCCTCACTTCCTGTCTCTACTACTATTTTTTGTTCTACCTCTCTCCCAATTTCAGCACATTTCTCCTTTAGAATGGGTTGTCTATGTTCTCCTGTTTGTACAACCGTACCATGCATCTCACCCACATATAGAAGATATGCTAAACACAGTGTTTTCTCTGGAAAGATGTTCTGATACTTCATTAGGGGAAGAGTGCTTTTACTTATTTGGAATTTTAAGTAGAATATTCTCTTTCCTGACTATTGTTTAATTGGGTTGATCTTTCAATTTGTGAGGAAATGGATGAAATGTTTTATTAAGTATAAGAAATCACAATAATTATTACTTAGTTATAATTAGAGCTCAAAAAAAGGAGAGATAGGAAACAAAGAAATAGGGAGAGGAAAGGACATGAAGTGACAGATTAAGAGAGCCCAGGTTTGGAAACCAATTTAGTTGTGGCACTCCTTACTCGGTAACTTGCATCATCTGTTCAAAACACATCAAATAGCTTCCAGTTTAGAATAAAAGTCAAAGTCCCACTTATCTTTCCAGTGTTACCCCTCCACCAACTACTCCCTGCATGCTTTCACTTTCCCCAGTAGCATTTGGCATGGTCTTATCTCAGGGACTTTTTCCTGGTGGTTTCCTTGTTTTGGAAATGTTCTACCTCAGATATTTATGTCTTGCTTCCTTGGCCCCTGAAGGTATAGACACAAATATCAGCTTCTAATGATGGCTTTCCTCAAACGTTGCATTGAGACTTCCAGTTGTTGCTAACCACCTCTTCAACTCTCCCCATCTGCTACTCTTATATTTTACTTAAATATGTCCACTGTCTGCATTATCTCATTGGGAAGTCTGTGAGGACAAGGATTCATGTAGTTTTGTTCACTGGAGGTTTATCAAGTGTCTAAAATGGTGACTGGCATTGTTGCCTAGCAAAATATTAGTAATGGTTGAACCCTGAACAATTCATTTATCTAAACTCATTAACGTCTTGATTAGCTATACTTTTTTTAAAGCATGAACATTTATATTTAATTTACATTTTGACAATTTGCACTTAAATAATGTAAACCAGTATGTAAACGTAAGAGTTTCCTTGTTCTAGCAAAGTCAAAAGCCAATAACTTTGGTCAGTTTTAACTTTGAGTAGAGGAAAAAAATAAAACCACTGTTGATTGTGGGCTCAACATTCACATGTAAAAGGCCTAAGAGGGAAAGACAGATGGCAAGAGGAGCAAGTGGTCTTTACAATAATTCTCAAATACAAGAAAGTACTAAAGGAAACCAACGTGTTCATTGGGAATAAACATATTTGGTGTCAATGTCAGTGCAATGCTTTGGTTTACCAAAAATCAAGGACTATGTCAAACACTGATATATCAAAAATTGTCAGTCTTAGGCTGGGGGAGTGGCACGGTAAGAGTGTCTAGCATGTGTGAGGCTATGGCTTCAATCCCGCACTGCAAACAAATAAAAGAACAAATGTCAGTCTTGCTAGTTCTAGGAACAGATCAGTAAGGCTCTTGGCTTTCCCTGGATTGCTTGATATCTGGTGTTCTCTCTGCAAGTCTACATTAGTTGATGTGAACAAAATAGTGAATATATGAAAGAACTGAATAGTGCTATGTTCATGTTTAGGAAGGAGAGAAAGGAAGAGAAAGTATAGTGGTGAAAGAATAATGAGATTTTTTTTATTTCTGTGACTCGACTGTGACCACATAATTGTTATGTGGTAAAGCAAGAAAACATAGCTGTTTCAGATGATTAAAAAAAAGTAATTAATTAAGGGCAAAAAACAAATAATTACTTTTTTTTAAGAGAGAGAGGGACAAAGAGAGAGAAAGAGAGAATCAGTTTTATTTAGTTTGTATTGTGGCTTCCATTGTTCCTATGCTTCATTGTGTACATGGTGCTGGGTTTCGAATCTGCATCCTTGCGCATGCCAGGTAAGCACTGTATCCACAGAGCCACAGCTCCACCCCATTTTTATTTTGAGATAGGGTCTTGCTAAGTTGCTTAAGACCTCACAAAGTTGCTAAGTGGCTTCTCCTGAGCCACTGGGATTACAGGAGTGCACCACCATGCCGGGCTCTTCACACACTTTTGATCACATATATCCTAGAAGGCTTTTAAACATCAAGGTACCATTCATGTATTTTTCAGTTGACATCTAAAATAATTCTCATAACATTTTGTTATAATGATTCATTATCATTACTGAGATTTGAAAATAAAATGATTATATGACTCCTTTAAGTAAATGGAATATGCCATGATTTGATACTCAAAATCATCTACGGAAAATATTAAAATGTGGTATTGAATAGAATTTTTTCATTTTTTTCCATTTGAATCATGCTTCATGTTTCTCCACAGAATTTTATCTTCATGTAATATATTACAATATTTGACAAGCATTTACTGATAATATTTTCACATGTCACCAGGGAGAAATGCATTTATTTTTAGATTGAGAGTCTTCTTTAAATTATGACTAAAATTATGTTAGTGCATAACTGAGCTAAATAATATGAATCTATTGCATAATTTATAAAGTACAGACTATAAATGCATCTCCTAATCAGAAATATATGCTTTTTTCCAATTAATTTATGTACTTAGATGACCATCACTTATAGTTGGAATGATACAGGTGACACTTATTTCCATTTTCTATTTGTCCAATTAAAATCTGAGAAACTTGCTCACATAAATAAGAATAGGGGAATTTTACTTCATGGAAATTCTTCCAAGCAAGAATATCATATATTACCATACTACTTCATTAAAATTATTTCCAGTAACCTATCAGCTAACTAATCCATTATGTCCATCTCAAATTTTGTTGAAAGCAAAAAATGAAAACCACCTTAGTTATAGAAGAATCTGGTACTCAGACCTAAAATTCACCACTGTTTTCTACACCAGGACCAATTTCAATTTGCTTGGTGTTCTGCCAGTTTTTTCACTCTGGAGTAATGTAACAATAAGAAGATTAAGGTTGCTAAATGGCAGGGATGCCTCTTGTAAAGAGGGATAAAAGTGATAACAAAGGATGGGAAAGCAAATTTAAATCCATCAGCTCTTTTTCAAATAGACTGTCTTTAGTAAAGGAAGCATGGAAGTTGAAGATACTAAGGTTGATTACCTTACAACCATCCTTTCACACATACCCTTGTTTGAAGGTTACTGCTAAAGAACAAAACAAAATGCCAATCCCATAAATCAAAGCTCAAAAATACTTACAGGGTACATGTATTTGAGACTCACAGTGTTTATCATTGGTATAATGTATACCTAACGTGCTCCGATATAGATACTTGTTTTAAGTGAAGCTAAGTCATATTTGAACCCTAGACACATTTCCCTTGTATCATAATTTGACAACCCACAGAATACAATATTGCATTGATATGTGTTTACCACATGCTGTTATTGAAAGGCATGGAGGTGTACAATGTATTTACTTAGAGAAGAAAAGTAGATTTAGAAGATAAGGGCTTGATGAGACAGATGTAATTAAAATAATGGAAAAGTGAACTTTGATGAATAAGGAATTTCGGAGAGTAGAGAGGAACCCAGGAGCTGAGCAGAATGTTGTATATTCAGAACAAAAAAAAAGGGGCTAGTTCAAGAACTGTGGGGAAAGGAAGAGGACACAGTGTTACCATTAAGTTATTACATAAGAGCCTTTGACAAGATGACCTAACATCCAGGATATTCCATACATATTCAACAGATACGTTGCTCCTACTAATAAAGTATGCTTTCTTCCTGAAGATGTGGGTAAGGGAGTCCAGACAGAAAATAATTCCATGTCTCCTGAGACCACAGGGGTTAAGAAAATTCATCCAGCCTTGAATGGTGCCCGCTAGAAAAATGTTGATTTGGGGGCAGGAAAAAAGGACAGCATGGCCCAAAAGTAAGGCTGTGTAGAAAGCTGTTCTACCTGGAAAGATTACAAAGTCCAGATGAGGGCAGTGAATTCTTTAATAGGAGATGGCTTAATATGTGAGAATTCAAGTTCTTCTTTGTTTTCTTTTATTATATATACTCAGATTTCGCTTTGAGAATGAAATTCTGTGTGCTTAATGCAGTGTATATATTTTGGGAGATACAAAAGATAGATACAAGAGAAATAAAATAGGGTAGCCAGGCACCAAGCAGGAGGTAGAATCTTTACTGAGCCCCTGGGTAGAGGAACAAAAATCACCCAAAACAGAGCAGGTAACAGACTGTGGCTTGGAGTCATTTCTCTTAAAAGCCTTCCTACAATGTGCCTTTTCTAGTCTCAGTGCCAAAAATGTAATTTTAACAATTTTAGAAACATTATAGAAGACATTACAGAGATAAGTAAAAGAAAAAAAAATGAACAGCATAGAAAACACCCCCGATGTATAAATACAACCTTTAAAAGTAAAACACTGTCTCTTCAGCTCCTATTTAGATAAACATCCTTCTGGAGGTTCTACGAACATACATTTGATGGAACCAGACTAGGTCTAACAAATCAAAATCTGTTTGGATTGGATGCCACTGAGTCAACTTCCTAAGCAAACCTGAATCTTCAGGATTCTTTTGTACAAAGTCCTATGGTCAGTCCAGAGAGTTACTAAAGAATGCAAACACCAGCAATGGTTTAAATGTGAAATCCAGGGGGCAGATTATATTTAGTGTTAATATCAGTTACTATGACAACCGATGGGCTAAAGTTGCTGGCATTCTAGTTCACAGAGTTAATAACATGGACAAAGAATGGCATAAAAGTTGAGCAAAAGAAAATTACTTCATGTCATATCACATAGCAATGACAATGAAAACTGTGAGGATTCAAGAGGGTTTAGCAGGTTTAGAAAAGCATAGTTAAAAGGACAAAGCAATCAGAAGTTATAAAATGCCTTGTTTATAATAAGTAGAACACCACTGGTACCTCCTCAATATAATAATGATCTTTAAACTTTTTAAAATTCTTAACTTTGGTTTCTAAACAAAATAGAAAGTCAAAGGGAAATGGAAGAATTGATATTTAGCCAAAATCTTTTACGACTACATGATCTCTGTCTTACTAACTATCCCTCTTCCGTCTGAAACACATGGTCAAGAGTAGAGTATAAAATTAGATCTGGGAGATCCAGAAGACTTTGATAAGGATAAAAAGAGATGCAATAAGGAAATAAGAATCAAGTTACATGAACTGCTGTTCAAAAGAGTCATCTTCTAAAAACAGCAAAGAATGATATATCATAAGATGTTAAAACAGATGGCCTAAGTCATAGTGCTACATCACACAAGTATGAAGACTAGAACTAAAATAGCCCAATTATTTTTATTACCAAGATGCTAAGTGCAGCAGCAAAAATACCTTTAGGAAGGAATCTCAGTTGAAAAATGATTTCTCAGTTGAAAAATGATTTTTTTTCCCCTCCTTACACTTGATGCTGTTTTCTGAATTACCCTCGGTATGTTGGGTATGTTTAAACATCTGGATGCTTGACATATTCAGATGAACGAAACTAACCTCTCCTTAAATTAAGTCTCCTTGTCTTAGGAATCCACCTCATGGTGGAGATTAATGAGAAAAAACTAAACTGGCAATAGAAGAAGGACTGTTCTATTATTCTGCATACTCTTGCAGAGAATTATTCTTTGCACCATAAACAGAGTACAGAATTCCCTGGACTCTGAATTAGTTTTGAGGTAAGGAACACTCCTGCAGTCTGTTGACACTAAATATTGCCAGAGTAATCTTAAGATTATTAAAGGTGATGTAGTAAACTCACTTCCAGGATGTGGCTACACACAGCATGAGCGTAGGGATGGAGCTGTAATCACAGACATTTCACCTACAAAAGCAGCACACAACAAGCAAAGCTGAAAACGTTTGAAAGGCTCTAGAATCTGAAAGAGCAGTCCAAAGCTGACAAATGGATCCACCTCTATGTCTGTATAGTCAGTCATCTGTAAATCACACTTAGGGACTACACCTTGAGAAACAGGAAGAGTGTACGAATTAAAAGCATGGAATCTAAAGCCAGACAGCTTAGATTTGGGTCTCACTTCTTCCACTCTGCACAACCAACATGACTAACCATGGTTTCATCTGTAGTTTTGTCACAAGGCTAAGCATCAAATTGTGTAAAGCCCTCTGAGCCGTGACTGAAACATAATTTGTGCCATCTTCTTCTTGATATCATTAAATATCATGTACATTATAAAATACATAAAAGAGAAAAAAATGATAGAAATAAGAAAAAACGCAAATTCTAGCAGTTTTCTCCCTTGTACTGTGATTTGTTTTCATAACATTACCTAGGTCCTGAATTTGAAGGAAAAAAGATCAAAGGGAAAGTTTTGAGCAATGTGGAGCAAAAAGACACAGGCGGCAGTCCATGTTCAAACATCGACCTGAAAAGAAAGAACCTCAAGTGCCCTCTGTTTGGCCTGACTGGTCTTGGTATCTTGGATTTCACTCTTATGGAGATGAACAGAACGAACTTTTGAAACCTAAAGCCATTATATACTGCACCGTATGTTTACTTCCCTTTATTCATATTTAAATTTTCCTCACAGCTTTCCTGTACAAAAAGAAAGTTAAAATGAAAGAATGAGACTATCTTCCTTGACAAATTTCTCATCATGAATTACTAAATATTCATTCTGTTTGTAAACTTACAAAATCCTTGTAGGTTTTGACAGCATGAGCGGGCCTCCCAAGTTCTTTGAAAAGTTAGACTTCCAGCACCTCCCAGCCTGGGGGGTCAGCTCTAGACAAGGCAAATTCACCAGGATCATTCCTCTCCTATAGGGTCACGGCCCGTCTGCCAGCCTGGCTGACCCATCCTAGTGTGTCCCTGCTTCTTTGATGCTATGGCTATCAGTTCTCTAAGTTCAAGCACAGACAATCAGCACTGCACAGCTGGCCAATAAATAGGAAGTTTCTCCTTTATCTCTTCATGTCATAATAGCCCCAAGAACCTAGATTTATGTAATTCTGCTGATTCAGATTATAAGAATTTTGTTGTTAATTGGTTATGTGTTCTCATTAAAATAATCACTAAAGAAAACTATGCAGGATATAGCTGAATAGTACAGTAGACTGATATTTTTGAAGCTCCTCTTTAAAAATGGTACACGCACATATATAGACATACATACACACACACATTTTTTGCTACAAGGTCATTATTTGAATTAAAATGATTTCTGACACATTACTGTCTTTTTTGGTGTTTCAGTGAGGTCCTCATTAAACTCCTAGAGGGTAGGATGACTGATGACATTCTTTATTTTATTATTGTGACTGTCATATGTGCAGACAATCCAGAAAGTGCCACCACCTTGACACATATTAGTCTCAGATTTCATCACAGTGATCACATCTGAACAGCAAAAACATCACGTTTACCTTGCAATTGTCTGAAGGTGATTTGCCTTGGCTAATATTCACTTAAAAGCCAACACTGTCAGCCACTCCTTACATTAAGAGGTGAAACTAATTAATTCCCCTTATCCTAAATTTCACTGTTTGTCATTGTCATGATATCTCCTTTTTGCCTTCAAAAAGAAAAATAACAATTCCACCTTGAGTTCAAACACCCTGATCAGTACCAACTTGTGAACACACCAGCCTGCCTCAGTAGAGGCTCATGAGTTTTAAAGTCAAATTCTCTTTTGTAACAGGTTTAACTAAAACAAATATATTCAAACCACTTTTTATTTCTCAAAATTTTACCCCCATTGGCATTTCTTGAAACTATGAAGGAAATCAAGAAATAGGATCTTTCAGCCAAGGTGTCCTCATAGATTAATTTAATAATTGCAGTAATTTTGAAGGAATAGAGTGATGCTATTTCTGAAATCTCTTCTGTATTTGTATTTCAGGGATTCATTTATAATGTACTCACTAAAAATCCAACATCACTGAAAATTTCATCAGTTCTGATGCTCTCAAATCTTTGGCAAATAAACACATCATTATAGACAATATCATTAAAAAGTAGTAAGTAAGCAAATAAAGAATAGTAGCCAAAACTATTAAAATAATAATTCTTTACTGAAAAATAGGCTAAATGTATGAGACTGATTGCCTTTTTGCAATTATTTTTTAAAGCACATTTTTGGATCACAGTAAAATTTATCCTCTGTCTAAAAAATGAACCTTTAAAAAGAATTTTTTATGGGCAATGTACCCTCAGCCTTATCAACAGTACAGGGCTGAACCAAGTTTTCTACATTTTAACTTTTACTTTTTGTAACTTGAAAAAATTATTGTCATTTTTTTATTTTATTCAAAAACGTTGATAGTTTTTTGAAAGTTGGAGTAAGAGGATACATTTGTTCAATTGTGTGCTGGTAAATGTTTAACAATTAGCTCTTCAAACAAAGCAAAACAAACAGCCCTGATTTGTAGCATATGACAATTTCTGTTATATAAATATTTCCAATAGGGCTGTTTTCAAATTTCCAGTATAATGTCATTGAGTACAGAGTTAGCATAGCATTTCCACATATAGCTGCAATAGTACATATAGCTTCAATAGACATACATCATTCCAAGGGGACAGATAATATAAAAATAAATATGAAGTGATTAATTTGATGATACTTTTGATTTTAATATAATTTTTAAATTATAATCAAAATGTTTAATAATCATTTCTAATAAGAACTGGTTCCAGCATTCCATGGCCTGTGTTATAAGTTATCAAGACTTATGATCTCCCTGATAGGCAAATACGTATTTTAATTAATTATACAAATATTTTTTTCAGGTTTTTGATAGCTCGTTTCATTTTGTAGTTGGAATATGCTACAATCTTCTTTGCTTTTAAGTTCATGGGGAAGAATCTAAATGTAAGGACATAAACAACATTATTTTGGAAGCTTGTGTTTTGCTTTATTTTGGGAATTGTATTCTTTTTAAAATCTTACTGACTCACCATAGGATAACAACATTTTGTTTAAAAACTGACTGGGTGAATCTCTAGAAACCTCCTAGAAAAATCAATAACAACTCCACTGTGAGTGTTGGTGACAAAAGTGTCATGATTTCTCACTTTAGATGTCTTTTATGTTAACACTGACTTAACTAATGGAACCAAGTTCCCAATAAGACAGAAGTTTAAAATTTTCAAATCAATACTTCCTAGGTCTTTAAAAAGCCACTCACAGATCACAATGCCTACTACATAAGGTATACAATAATATTAACCTCCACCCTCTATAAATCTTCACTATTACTATGTGTTACAGCTAATGTTACAGAAACAAAAAACATTTTTGGTTAGGTATTGGTAGATGTTACGTATACCACCTCATTTAATTAATCCTCATGGTCACAAGGGAGAGGTGCCACTGTAATTGATAGCCATTTACAGTGGCTTATGTAGACTAAGTCCAAACATTACTCGTTAAACCTGAAATATACATTCATGTCTATCTAAATCACAAACCCTTTCTTTACTCTGCTTGGCTTATTCTACTTATCTCTATTTCACTTGTCCTCCACCAGTGTTCAAGTCTGAAATCCAAGACTATTTAATGTTCTTGAGTTATTCATCATTTATATGTAATCACTAAATCTTGTAGGGTATATTCCAAATCTGTTCATTTACCCTGATACTACCCTGGTCAGGGCACCTTCATCTCAGGTCTAGATGACCATAAAAATCTCCTACTTGGTGTTCCTCCCTTTTGTCTTGTCACTCATTTCCTGCTTCTTTATGCTGAATCACTTTTTAATATGTAGCTGGAATACTCTTTCTAAAATTAAAGTCTGTTTCTATCAGTATCTTAATTAAAATATTTCAGGTGGCTTAAGTTAACACCAATCCTTAGCAGAATTTCCACAGGGACCCCAGGAACTGTTCTATATATATATATATATATATATATATACACACATATATCTTTGATCTCTGAAATTGAAACTTCCCTTCTAGTAAACAACATCTGCTCTCATCACCTGGCTTCAGGTGATTTTCTCTGCTGAAGAGCTAATCTTCTATACCTAAGCTTCTTCAATTGTCCATGTGCTTTGGTCAATTATTCAAGTCTCAAATTGAAAGTCTCTTTCTCTCTGGGAAGCCTTTCTGGATTCTTAAAATTTGGAAGTACCCTATTTTCAAGATATCCAGAACTTCTCCATTCAAAATTCTTTGCAAATATCACAAAGACCCTGTTAATTCTTTGAGGTCAGAAACTATATGTGTTTTATTTCTCTGTTAACATAACCAACACTGAATACAGTGGATTAAATAGTAATAGTAATCAATAAACACTTGTTTAATGAATTGATAAGTTTGTTCTAAGGATTAAAAAGGCATCCTTATGTGAATTACTTGGTAACACTGACCTTTTTAGAACCTAAATACACAAATATAAATACCAAGGTCAGATGTCAATGACAGAGGATACGGTATTTTCACTCCTGTCCTTTGATCTCCACATATAACCCTTTTGATAAATACAAAGCTTTCAATCATAAATGTGCCAATATGGACATATATTAAATGAAACTACCACCCTTAAAATTGAAATCATGAAGAACACTTAATTCCTTGAGAAGAAAATAAAGTGGTTTAACTTCCATTAACATTCATTTCAATGAATGTTTTCCGTTCTATCTATCATTGCTAATGTTAATTATATAACAAGTATGTGATTCATCGGTTTAATTTTATCTATATCAAATTTAAATTACTTCTGTTATTTCTTTTTTCTGTTGTGGTCATTTTAGCTATTGATTCCTGAGGTCGAGGTCAAAATTGGCAAATAGAAATTTTCTCAGATTAATGTTATTTTCCATTCTTTTCTGTAGATACTGTTTTTTAAATTTTTTATTAGATGAATATGAAGATATTATTTTTAATATATGTATATCTGTGTATATCTGACCATGCCAGTGGTTTTTTTTTTTTTTTTTTAGGAAAGGGTGAGAGAGTGAGTAAGAGAACAAGAGAGCTAATTTATTTTAGTTTTTCACCTGCTTTTTGTTTTTCCTCCACTTAATTATGTCATGCTGGGTTTGACCCTGGGGCCTCAAATGTGCTAGGCAAGTACTATATACCACTGAACCACATCTCCAGAACCCAATGACAGTTTTTTATAGATTATGTCTTACACACACATACACATATACACACCTCCTTGACCTTTCATTGCCTTTTGATATATAGGCAACTTGATCATGAAAGGAGCTTTGAAAAATTTACTTACAGAAGAATGATACCCAAAGAACAAATACCTAAAAACCAGAAAAGGCAGGACTGCAGCAATAGGTATAGAATTCTGAGATATTTCATCCTGAATCATCATAATCAATGAGAAAACATGATGGCAAATTCTTCCAAACACTTTATTTCTTAAAATATGCATTGTTTATAATAGATGCTGGAGGGGATGTGGAGAGATAGGCACACTAACACACTGTTGGTGGAGCTGCAGAGTGGTACAGCCCCTCTGGAAAGCAATATGGAGAATCCTCAAAAAATTAGGAATGAGTCCACCACATGACCCTGCTATTCCACTCCTGGGTATCTTTCCAGGGGACTTAGAATCAGCACATTACAGTGACACAGCAATATCGATGTTCATAGCAGCACAATTTACTATTGCTAGGCTATGGAAACAACCCTGATGTCCCTCACTGGAAGAATGGATCCAAAAACTGTGGTACATTTATACCATGGAATATTACACAGCAATTAG
>PVKS010011128.1:0-57706 GCA_004027875.1 Aplodontia rufa
GTGATGGGGAAGATGGGGGAACCATTCCAGAAGCCGATGTTATTCCTACACTAGATACCCATTTAACACATGAGTTCTTCTGGGGGAAACTGCATTAGATGAAACCCACAGTAGCTTATCTATGTGTTAGCATTACCCCTGGTTATCAAAGTTTATACACAATGATTGCTACAGTTTTGACAATGTTTCCCCCTTATCTCTATCCAGTAGCGCAATATACTTCTAATAAATGTGGGAAAAAAAATAAAATAAAATAAATTTAAAAAAATAAATAAATAAAATAAATACATGACCATAAACTTTAATACCGTAGCTTCTCACAAAAGTACCTTCACTAGTCCCATCTGGGTGACAGATAATCCCCTAACTCTCAGCAAGGAGCAATCGAAAAAATAACTATTGGAGATTTCAATCTCTCATTCAAGAATGTATCCAGACATTGCCCATTATGTTACCCAATTCCTGTGTAAGACTTAGTACAAATAATTCTTCCCGGAAATGACAGTGCTGTGGTCCTGACAAGAATAAGCCAGGCAGTCATGCAAAGCACTAGACTCTTTTTTCACTTGGAGAAAAGATTGTGCTCAAATAAAATAGCTACTTACCATACACACATAGAAAAAAAATTGAAAAATAAATCTGTAGAGACAGAAAAGTAGATTCGTGGTTGCCTGGGGCTGGGTGTGGGAAGGGGGAGTAACTGCAAATGGGTACGAGATTTCTTTTCTGGGTGATGGAAATGTTCTAAACTTAGATTATAGAGATGGTTGCACAACTCTGCAAATTTACTAAAAAATCATTGAATCATACTCTTAAAATGAATAAATTTAATCATATGTAAATTAGACCTAGATAAAGCTGTTTAAAAGAACTGGAATTCTGAGATGGATCATAGACATAAATGTGAAAGGCAAAACAATATGACTTTTGGAAGAACATATAAGAGAACATTATCATGCTCTTGGCACAGACAGTTCTTAAACTGAACACAAAAAGCACTAATCAAATAAACAAAACAATAATAAAGTGGTCATCACTGAAATTAGAATGCCTGTTAGACAAAGGATATCAGGCTCTGGAGAGACTGATTTGCAATACTTAATGTCTGACAAAACACTCATATCCAAAAGATATTTTTAAAATATTCCTATGGTGCTAGGCAAAGTGGCGCAAGTCTATAATCCCAGCCACTGGGGAGGCCAAGGCAGGAAGACTGCGAGTTCAAGTTCAACTTGGCCAATTTACCAAGACCCAGTTTCAAAAGTAAAAATAAGAAGGAATGGAGATATAGCTCAGTGGCAGAGCACCCCTGGGTTCAATCCCCAGTACTGTAATAAAAAATAAAATAAAATAAAATATTCCTATGAATAAGAAAAAAAGGCAATTCAATTTAAGTACAAGCAAAAGACTGAAACAGGTAGCTCATGAACGAAGACAGATATCCAATTTGCCAATAAATATGCTGGCCAATAATATTCCTAGTTCTGTCTCTAAGACTTCAATTTAAAGGTTTTTATTCCTTTGTTACAAGTATTGATATTCATATCTGCTTGAGTCTCAACAGGAGGCAGATGGTGCTCTCAATTTAGAGTAATTCAAGGAGGGTTTCTTTCCAAAGGGACCATTTGTGAGGTATGAGCTGGGTGGAGGACAGCCACCAAAGGAGATGCAGCAACCCTGCGAGAAGCAGCAGAAAATGTCACCCCACTCATCAGTCAGGTGCAATGGGTCCTGGAACCCACTGGAGAGGGTCACCTAAAGCACATACCTCTGGAAGAATAGTGATCACCAATTCAGGAAGGAAATCAGCCTGAGGCAACCTCACAGAGAGGGCCAGGGGAAAAATTTAGATCTCACTCTCCCTATGGCTTCCTGGCTAGAGCCCAGGTTGGGCAAACCCAGCTGAAAGCCCAGGTAGCCCTTATATCAGTGTCATATGCCAGCCTTCTGGAGCAGCTCTGGAGGGGCAAATGGAAGAGATCTGGCATGTTACCGTATGCTGCCTGGAATCCTTTTTGAAATACACCAGGAAAAAAATAATGAACAAATATCACAACCAATAAAACTATGCTCCTGGGACAAAGAAAGGTCCCAGGAATAGAGACATTCTATTAGCTTTGCATAAGCAATTTGTGAAGAAGAAAGAAGTGGGGGGAGGCAGTGGTTCATTATTATATACCTAACCAAGATAATGTCCTGCATAATTTGTTTTCTATTGATTGGAAATGGAGCTGACTCCTGTCCAAAAGTGAATTAGACATCCTCAGGAAAAAATGATATGACTTCTGAGACAGGGCTGTTCCTGCTCCAGCTTACCTCAGAGCCAGCATCTGGGCACTTGGGGAAGGTCATTCCCACAGAAATACAAAGTGAATCTTCTCCTGGACAGGTACTTCTTAGTTTGAACAGTCTCTAAGGACCTCCTAGCCTCTCATCATAATAGACTTCCTCAGGTACTTCCACACCCGCAGGAGTCAATTCTCACTCAGTGTTCAACTGGGTGGACTCACGTAATGCTCAACCAGTTTCCATTAGTGCAGGAGCCAAGATGTTGCCTACATTGATTTTCTTAAAAGGTTTTCAAAGTGTCAGTGCTGATGCATTCTTCCCTTTCACAAGCCTCGGTTGCTTCCTTTATGGCACAAAGCAAAAACAAGCTGTTCTATGCAACCGGCTTCTCTGAATCTGAAGTGATCTTGTGTATTTATGAAGTCACATTGTCTATTGTCTCCACCTCTAGAACAATAGCCCTCGTGTTTAAGAAACACAAGAAGATAAAAATGCAAAGCACTGGGTCTCAAACTTAACAGGCATCGGAGTTGCCAGGACTTGTTAAAACACAGATCACTGGGTCCTCATCACTCCCCTCCCCTGCTGGAGTTTCTGATAAGGTAGGTCTGGGGGGGATAAGGGGTCCTGGAATTTTCACACCTAACCAGTTCCTGGGTAATTAGTTTCTTGTTGCTGCTGTAAGAAATTATCACAAATTTAGTGTCTTAAAACAATACAAAGTTATTGCCTTATAGTTTTGGCATTCAGAATGTTAAGTTCAAAATGGATCATACTTGGCTAACATCAAGGTGTCGATAGGACTGTGTTCCTTTTCCCAGGCTCCAGGGAAGATCTATTTTCTTGCCTTGTCCAGCTTCAAGAGCCTGCCTGCCTGCCTTGCTTTGTCTGTAACCCACCTCCCTTTTCAAAGTCAGCAGGAACTGGCCAAGTTTGTGTCCTATCTCATTACTGTGACAATGACTCTTCTGCCTCCTTCCTCCATACTAGAAACCCTGTGATTAATTGGACCTATCGGGATAATCCAGGATAATCTCCGTCTTGAGGTCCACTTTGCAGTTTTAATTGCATATACTACCTTAGATCCTCATCGCCATAAAAAAAAAGATAAAACTTCTAATGGGACACATTCACTAAACATATTTGGTGGTACAAAGGCATTTCTAATAGTAACTAAGACCCAGAAATCAATGCCACTTCTGACTTTTGTGCTTTTCATTCCTAGAAAACATGACTTTTTTTTTTGCACTGGTAATTGAAACCAAAGGCACTTTACCACTAGCCACATCCGCAGCCTGTTTGTTATTGTTTACTTTGTGGCAGGGTCTCACTAAGTTGCTTAGGGTCTCACTAAATTGCTGAGTCTGGCCTCAAATTGTGAATTGCCTTCTGAGTTACTGGAGATTATAGTCATGCTAAAGAATATGACTTTTTAAATATGTTACTTTTTAATAAACTCTAAAGCTGCATTTGATTTTGCCCCTTACTTTTTTTTTAATTTGGTAAGGAAAGAACCTTAAAAGAAAGTATTTGTTAGAGCCAATTTTTTCAGGCATTATGAGGGGTTCCCAGCCTCACAAGTGGGGGAGAAGTCCTCTCAGGTTTCATAATCATAAGGACTTGGGGATGTAGGGAGGTGGTACAAAATAGGAAAGATTTAGGAGTAAATCTATTTAGGAATAGATTTGTTCACCTTATTTTATCAAATACCTGCATCAGCCACCTTAAGTCTCTGAGTTTGTTTTATTATCATTACTATTGTCATTATTACTTTTTTAAAACAAACTTACTCCTTCTACACCAACTCTTAGAGGCACTTTTTTTTCAAGATGAGGGAAAGTAGGTTGAACTATGGCAGGAAACCTAAAGTAGACCATGGGCCAGAAACCTTGCCTATTGCCTTCAAGTAAAGACTCATCTGTAGTCTAAGATAGAAATTTATATCCAGCCCCTATTTCTCTTTACACAACAGATCGATGTTTGCCAAAAGCTGTTTCTTCATGGCTCTGTTCCCAAAATGATAAGCTGGCACTTAGCTTCCTGTAAGATCATGTGCTCTTGCTATCCTATAAACTCTATTGCAGGAAATGGAGTTCTAGCAAGCAGATGGAAAAGCCTCATGGATGATGACAGAAAAAAAATGGGAAGTTAGTGAAGATGAGAATAAAGTTCTACATCATCCTCAACTCGCTCAAAAAGCTGAACAGCTCAAAGCAGACCAGTGGGCTTCAAGAATATGGGCATTTCAAGGAATCAGACACTATAAACAAACACAATTATACTTTTGTCACCTACTACATTATTCAAATGAACAAATATATATATATATATCCCATCATCATCCCAAATATCCTCAATGGCAGGTTTTCCCAGTAAATGTGGTTCCTCAGCAGCTCACCACTCTGTGTCTGGTGACAGCAAACCTCAAAGGCACCTTTTGGTCCCCAGCAGTACAGAAATAGCAGAGAATAGTGAAAATGGTCGTTATTTATGGAGGGTACATTATTTGCTCTATACTCTACACATTCTTGCATTGAATCTTCATCATGGTGCTGCAAACAGCTATCACTATCCCTATATTTCTCAGATGAAGAAACTGAGGTACAAAAAATATATATCATTTGCTCAAGATGACACAGGAGGTAGCTACCATCACAGGTCAGCAGCCTCCAAAACCTGTACAAATCATGCAACCAGCTGGACTTTAAGTAAGAACATGGCCCTGACATCCCCTGATGAGGAAGGTGCCAGCTACAGTTATTTTTCCTTATCACCATCAGCTAAGCATTCTTGTTCTATCCTTTCTGGAGCCAGCAGTTGCCAATGGCAGGATGGTTTTTTTTTTTCCCCCTCCAGTAAAACAAATCCTTCTGAGTATCACAGTTACCTAGAAAATGTTCTATAGCACTTATACTAAATCTTAGGAGCTGAAGGATCAGCTGACATTAAAGTCAGAGGAAATCAAAAGAACAGGTTGCATAACGCACGTCACAAATGCCATACTCTCCACCCTGACACTGAACATATCTGTAAAATTTCCACAAATGTACAGGTCCAAGGACCTCTGAACTCATTTGTAGGCTTATAAGTCAGAAGTCCTAAGTTCCTAACCTGCCTCTTCTGTCAACTCCCAGAAGGCCCTCCATATACTGAGATGATCACTCCAGACCCTTCCTACTCTTAGGATCTAAGAGTGCCTCATGATCATAGTCAGGCAATATTTTAGGACAAAAATCAGTAGATGACAAGCTCCTTTCTACCTGATGGCAAAACATTTCTTAAGTATAATTACAGGTACAATAATGGTCAATAAATATTTCAAGTTTAGAATAAAAATTCTTTCCTATCACATCACCAAATGGCTCTTCAGTTTCCCTCACCTCAACAGGACCCTGGGGTCACGTTGGGGAAAGGAGGGACAGATGTTCACAGAACTCGACTTGGAAAAATACGAGAGCAACTCCAGCCAGAACAGATGTTTGTATCATCGCTTAGCTGTGTCTCACCAATGAACAGCTGGGAAGTGTTTTGTGTTGCCAAATCTGATAAAGAGAATTTAAGTTTGGAAGAGTGATTAGAGAGGATCAGCACAGAGATGCAGAAAAGCAGTTCTCTTAAGGTTACAGACCTGCTACAATCACCATAGTAACAAAGGTGATGTTTATGTAGTAGATATCCCTAGTTGAATTTTGCTTAGGCCCTAAGGCCAGGGGACTACTTAGTGCTTGAGCAAAGGTATAGAAGCAAAAGTTTCCCATGACCTTTTCAGACACTGTAAGTAAAATGATCTGAACTAGAGTTTGTATGGATGAATAACAATACAAAAGGAGAAATAAAGCCAATTAAAAAAAGAAGTATCAATGTATATATTTTGTAAGGCAGATATACTGTAAATAGAACAAAGTACAGAAATAAGTCCTCTAATCCTCAGGGATTTGTGAAATAAAAGAAATACAGTAGTCTCCCCTTATCTATAGGGAATATGTTCCAAGTCCTCCAATGAAGGCCTGAAAACACAAGGTGCACCTGAAACCAAAGATAGTACTGAACCTCAATATAGGTATAGATATGGATATAAATAATAGATCATATTTTCCTATACAGTCTTACCTATGCTAAAATTTTAAAGTTTAATATATAAATTAGGCACAGTAAGCTATTAACAATAATAACTAATAATAAAACAGAACAGTTATAACAATATACTATAATAAAGGATATATAAATGTGCTCTCTCCCTCTTTCCCTCTCTCATATCTTATTGTACTGTAGGTCTTAGCAATTTCGGCACACGATTTTTTCTTTCTTTATTAAGTCAAGAACTTTCACATTTCACTTAAAGGAAGCACTTCACAACTTCTCTTTATCTAAATTTCCAGCATCACTATTCTTGCATTGTAGGGTCATTAATAAATAAAGGTCACTTGAACACAAGTACTACAATACCACAACAGAAGATCAGACAACACAGTCTGCTGCTAAGTGATTAATGGATGGGTAGCATATTAATGGGTGGCAAATTGAAGATTTATACTCAAGCATGATGGATCAGGATGGTGCAAGATTCCTATTAGATGGTATTGGTTGAGAGCTAAATTTCTTGAACCTTAATGTGCATTTGAGCCACTAGAAGAGCTAGTTCAACTGCGACTTCTGTTTGCGTAGTCTGGGGAGGGACCTGAGACTGTATTTCTAACAAGCTTCTGGTGATGTTGATGTCCCTGGTCCACAGACCACACTCAGAAATTTGAAAGGACTCACAGAAACCTTATTAAATGCTGGCCTAGAGCTGAATGGCAAATGTTTCTCCTGTTCCAACATATATTTTACATCCAAATTTCAGTTCTACAGAACAATGAACCTTAGATAACATAGAACTTGTTAAATTCTCTTCCTTTTCCTACCCTTCTACATTTATACCATGGGGCTTTCAAATTTTCTGGTCTCACAGCAAAAAAATATGCAGAACACCGAATCTCTCTGTTTGCTACATTTACGCTATCTACAATGGAGGGTTCCTTAACAGACAGCCTAGCCCCATAGAGTTCAAGCAACTGTGCTTTCAGAAGATAAGAGCATCCCTTATACAGTAGAATCTTAAGAAGTAATAGGGAAATGTAGGAATTCAACATGGTTGCATTAATAAAATATATTTAAGACTAATGAAAGGGATAAGAAAGAAGCTCTCCTATCTTAAAACAGAACACTGCATCATAACAGAAAAACAATGCCAAAAGTAAATACCAAATAATGTATTTGTTGTACTGCCACTCTTTCCAAGTAAATAAATAAATATCTCAATTGGTTTAGTCTTTACAAACAAGGAGAGTTTTACCTGTGGTATACTTAACTCAACAGTTCTACATTATTAACCATCATAACTATCCACACAAAGAAGTTCTTGTTAGTTTCCCTTTTATAGGTATGAATACTAGCTCTTGGAGGAATGAAGAAACTGTGTGAGATTCACCCAAGTCTATCTTGCTTTGCAACTAATACTGTTTTATTGTCCTGGGAAACTGCTCCAGCACTGAAAAACAAGTTTCCAATAGAGGAAAGGATGGAGACTACACCCTGCCAGCAGAGTATTTCAGACTGGTAACCTCTTCTCCCATCTAGTTGCTGCTTACTTGCCTACAAAGTAGAATGTCTCCAATCCATCTGTCCATGAAAAGATGAATCTAATCATTAAGAGGTTTATACTAAAAGTGCTGAGGGAAAACATAAACTAATGTGTTCATTAATTTAATCTTGTTGGGGTTTTTTTATAGGATATGTATGCAGCAATGCCAAGTTAAAATAGACAGACATCCTAGTTCATAGAATAACCATCTAAACCAAATCCAGGAGTGAGCTGCTAACAAGCTGTCTTTCATGAAAATGAACAGCCAGAGCTGGAAGCCTGCAACCTGACAACTGGTGAAAGAGTGTTCTTACAACCAAACAACTCATCTAAAAATAAAGTGTGAGGCTGTGAGGAAAGGGGAGGCCCAGTAGCTAAGGGTTTCAGGGGTAGGGTCATATTGTCCACATTCTAAATGTTGAGCGTGAAGGGGGCACTCAGACACAGCAGGAGGAAGAGGGGGACTGGTCAGTCAAACCTGGCCATCAGCTGCCCTATTTATAAGCCTCAGGAGGGAGGGAGATTTCCCTGAAAGGAGAAGGAGGCACCAAATGAGTGGCATAAACCAAATTTGTATTTTAGAAAGACTATTCTGGAACCTGTGTGCAGAATGGGGTTACAAGGTAGAGGCTATTAAACCTCAGCAGCTTAATCCATAAGAAATGCATGCATGTGTATTCATAAATGTGAGCAAATGATCCAAAGAAAATTCAGAACTTGGGGCTAATTTTAAATCCACTAATCTTGACCTAAATTAGACACAAAGAAATTAAATTCTTCCAAAGCCAAAGCTAACCATCCACTTGCATGCTTTGCCCCTGGCAAGATCTACTGCACTGTAGAAAGTGAGCCAAGTCTTCAGGCCAGAGGGCACCATCTGGAAATGCAACGAGTCATTGGCCTCAATAGGGAAAGAGTCACAAACGGCTAGGAGACTTCAACAAATATTTGCTGAGCATCTCCTATATACTGTCACTGCAAATGTAAATAAAGATATCTCAGGCAACATTCCTATCCTCCCTCAAGAAACTCCCAGGCAGGCAAAGCAGTCATAATACAATGCAGGGAGGGTAGGAGACGTTGGCCCAGGTACTAAGAGCACACAGGAGGAGCAGGTGATGCACAAGCTGCATCTTTAAAACTTCAGTTCAAAGAATGGTCTTCTAACTTAATAACATCCTACATTATCTTGTGGCTTGCAAAAAATGCAGAATCTCAGGCCTACCCCAAACCAGCCAAATCAGAATCTCTGTTTTAATAAGGTTTGCAGGTTATTTGTGTGTACATGAAAGCTTGGGGAAAGCAGACTTAATGGCTAAGGATGAGATATCCAGAGGGAAAGAAGTAGAGAGGGCATTTAAGACATGGGAAATAGCTGAAGCAAAATGACCAAGATGGTCACACAGTCCCAGATTGCAAAGACCAACATGCCTCAGCACAGAACAGGCAAGAGATGGTAAAAGGAAAAATTCTGGAAGTGAGTGGAAGAAGACCGGATAGAGCCTTTTGAGTCACAATATGAAACACATGCCATTGTACCTGGGAGTGGGAACACCAAGATGATCAGTTGGCCAAGGCCAGCTGCAGGTTGGAGGCAGCCAAGAGTTAACTGGCATGGATGGACTTGAACACTTGAAGGGAGCTTAACTGGTTTTACGTAACTTCTTTCTGGAGCCACTTTTTTCTCTTTAATGATAATTTCTTCCCAACTAATCTGTCCCAAAGAATAAAAAGAAAAGCACTCAAAGATCCTTCCTCACTGGATCTCAGTCACTGGCATAGGACATGGGCAGAGTTTCCCAAAGTCACAAGAAACAGGAATTACCAGAAGCATTTGTTCTAAATTCAGATTCCCAGTGCAACCTGTGGATTCAGAATCCCATGGGAGTGGCCTGAGGATCAGAGACTTGGAAAGTAGGAAGAGTGATTCCACACATAAGGACACCTGATGAGGGCTCATGGCTCCTATCACTGTTAGTGGTTGACATGTAATACTTCCCCTCCTTCCCCATCACAATAATCCAATAGCTCAGAAGACACTGATTTCATTGAATGAAATCTTTAGAGAGGTTATCCAGGTCACACAGCCCTTAGGGGGCAGAATACAAAAACAGACTTGCTTTGTGCATGATCTAAAAAGTGTCATATATTATGTGCTAATTTGATACTCATCATTCAATATCTGTTTTGTACTGGCAAGTATTAGATTCAGGCAATAAACTTGCATTTTGTGTGTGTGTGTGTGTGCACGCACATGTGTTTATGACTCAACATCTTTTTACTTTTTAAAAAGATGAGTCTGGGGGGAAAAAGGCAAAAAGCACAAATAGGCACTTCATGGAAGACAAAGCTCAAAAGGTAAGCAAAAATGAAAAGATGTTTGTGTGACCAATAATCAAGAAAACATTAATTTAAAAAACAAGATTCCATTTCCTATCAGTGAGAATGGCAAACATTCTAAAACTTTATATTTCCAAGGGCTGGTGGAAACCAGAGAAACTAGAAACTCTCATATACTGCTGGTAGGAGTATAAATGAGCATAGCTCCTTTAGAAAAATGTGTTAGTCAGCTTTTTAACACTGTGATAAAATACCTAAGAAAATCAACTTAAAGGAAGAAATATTTATTTGGGCTCACAGTTTCAGAAGTTTGAGTCTCTTGTCAACTGACTCCATTGTCTCTGGGCCTATAGTAAGACAATACATCATAGGGAATGGGCATGGTGGTGCAGTCACTCACCTCAGGGTGGCCGGGAAGACAAAAGATAGTGAGAAAGGGGCTAGAGACAAGATATATCCTTCAAGGGCATGCCCCTTCTTCCTCCAACTAGACTTCACCTTCTACAGTTTCTACTGTGCCCACAGTCCATTCGATTATTACTCCATGAATGGACTAATCTGTTGATAAGAGCAGAACCCTCAAGATCCAATCACTTCCCCCAAAACCCCACCTCTGTACATTGCTTTGTGGGGAACCAGCCTTCAATACATGAGCCTTTGGAGAACATTCCAAATCCAAACTATAACAAAAATGATTTGGCACTTATTGCCTAGCAGAGGTCAAAATGAGCTTAATGAGTACTCCCATTCTCAATAGGAAGTCAGAGAAAAATTAACATACTGGGAGTTAGGTATAACAATGTTTATTATAACATGGCTTATTATAAATACAACCAAAACAAGCAAACATCCACCAACATGAGAATGAAAAAATACATTCACATGAATGCATACCACACTCACACACACGGCACATATACTATATTCATGTTGACCTGATATGTTTTATAAATAAAATATTTAGTCCTCAGTTCATAAAGATAATTTTTACTATTATTTCCACCATGAGACATAGTATTGTTGTTTTTACATAGCTCAATTACCTTAAAAACCTTGTAAAGTATCATTATTGCCTCAGAGTTGGATAAAATAAAGCTAAGTAATGTTCTTAACCTAAGATCATATCACCTAGAAATACTGCAACTCACTTGTACCCATTAGTTAACTCTAAAGCCCAAGTTCTTTCTACTATATCACAGGGAATTTTCCCCAGAAAAATCTCCATCACAAAAGTATGTGTTAAATCCATTACTTTGATTCTGATGTAAGTGCAATAACAAATTAATTCTTCTTAACATGTTCTTTGGGGTGTAAGCTTTGCTCTTCATTGAAGCTAAACTCACACACACACACATACAACTCATGTGACAGCAACTAATAACAGTATGGTCTCTGGGGGTGGAGGAAGACACCTAATCAAAGCCATTTCTACTTTATCCAGACTGGATTTATTTGTGTTGATCTATAATTGATAAGAATTAACATGAATGAGCCATGGAAAACGTTCAGATGAGAAGAAGATCAATACATAATATTTCCCTTCATAGTCATGCCGCAGAAACTGGCCATCTCTACTATAGCAGGTAGCTCCTTTCAGATCTGTAGTTTTCCCACTGCAACGTTTCATCATTGCTTGGGGTGCAGGTATTCAGTGCATTAAAGCTTCCTTTCAGGCTCCTGTCAATAGGAGGATCCTTCTTGATCCCATCTCTTGCCTCCTGCTTGGCAACTCAATCCCATCAATTATTTACTCTATCTTCCGCTTTGATCTTCTGTATCTTCCTCATCCTTTGATCCTTTCCCTCTGCTAACAAACATGTTCTGCATGACATTCTTAAAAATGCCCTTTGCTTTCATTTTGATGTACCCCCAAGCACTGAACTTTCTCTGCTACCTCCTTTTTCACCCACCTTCTGGATAAAGCCCCACCTGCCCTACTATCTTGCATCCTTACCAGCCTCTCATGGTTAAAACTTGCTTCCTCATCAATAAATCTGAAACAACCATGCATCTTCCTCAACTTCCATGAGGCTTCTACAAAGAAGATGCCAGGTAAAGAGTGGGAGGAAGCTCAGTGTCATGTGGGCAATCAAAAAATTTAGATTTCAGAACATTTCAGATTTCAGATTTTCAGATTAGGGATGCTCAATCTATAATAAACTAACAGACCATAAGTCTTTTCACATACCTGTTCCCTAAGTTGTTAAAATTATGACCATGATAAAAGAGAAGAAAAGTTTTTTATTTCCACAAACTTGGTTGATTTTTCTTAAAACTTCTTGCTTTCCACACCAAAGAGCCATTAAACATTCATATGAAGTCTCCTTTAAAGTATTAAAGCTAGAGTTAGCCCACTTGTGGCCCCATATCCATACCTTTGATGCTCAAATTCAGTGTTTAAAAATTACAAGATTTTCCCTACAGTCTGAAAAGCTGGGCTGTCTTGAAAACTCACCTGACCAGGTGACACTGGCTCAGTGGACCCATGACAGGCAGCTGGCTGGGTGAGAATGGCATATGGCTGCTACCATGGCCAGTTACCCACTATTTTCTGTGGCCATATTTAATGTGCAGCACTTGGATCTTTGAGATCGCCTATCTGACCCCAAAATAACTGATGCTTTGACCCCTAGTGCAAACACTGAGGTCTTATGATAACTGCATAAAATGGCAGTAGAATACTTTAACACACAAAGCATGTCCTGTAAGCTTCCTCTGAGCAATACCTCAGTGTAGGGTGGGAATCCTCTGCCCCTTTATGAAACCACTGAAGAAGCATATTTGTTCCAGATTGTGCATCTGAAGCCTCTTGGGAACATCCAGAAGCACAGGTGATTGAGAACATCAGCCACTTTAGATGCATGACTTCCTTCACCCAACAAGACTCCCAGCCACAAATGAATCTGACATTGGTGTAATATATTTTCTGTTTTGCAAAATACAAGCAGCACCACATGTGCTTCCAAATGTTTGTTATTCCCTTGTGAATAATTTATTTGAGTACATTTCCAGGAATATGAGTTAAGATGACTTGTTCTGCCCTCAAAGATCATCTTTTAAAAAAAAAAAACTCTAGGAGAAAATTTGAATTTATCTTAATTAGTGCTTACTCCTTTTCTTCCCTACTGCATTCAGATTTTTTTCCTATATTCTATTTTAAGTTTTTATTTTGTATTCCACAGATTATCATCTCAAATGGATTTATGGTTTAGTTTTTGCTTTTGCTTTTCTTTTTCTTTAACGCTGATTTCAAATGTTTGCTGCTTTAGTTCCCAGGAGTATCAGTTTTTGCTGAACCTATAAAGGTGTCCAAGAGTCATTTGCCTTGGCCTTCTCTTTTTGCTGATTTGTTGACTCTAACACCCTTTTTAACTTCATGATCTTACGGCTTCCTTGTAATTTTGGCTTTCCCAGTTTGGTGCCTGCATCTGTTGTGATTTTTTCCATACACTCACCTCCTGACCAGGTCTGACATCTAGTCAGAAATTTCCATTTACTTTTCAGGAATAAGCTTTTATCATAAGATCACCAACTCATAAACACATTTGCCTTGCCAGCAGTGAGCACAGCATTCTATGGAGAAAGAACCCTGGTTCAATGTGAGGCTTTGCCTTCTTCTGAGAAATGTGGGACTCTTCAGAGGAAGGTGCAGCAGCTCCAGGCACAGATGATCCTAAGTAGGCCTCCACTATCCTAGTTATTAACTGAACCCTTCGCCTGATTTCCTTCCCTGGCTGCATTCCCAAAACTGGATGTTGGCAAGGACTAGCAGAGTGAAGAATCAAAATTCTTCACTCCAGAGCCCTTCCTATGCTTCTACCCTATTGCTGTGAGACTCTTCCCAGGGTGCTGGATAACTTACCCAGGGGCTGGAAATGGTGAGCTGGAGTTGCATTTTCATTGTAATCTCCTCCTCTATAAATTGCTTCTGAAGCTCTGGCTTTGCTATTGGGCCAGAACCAGCAGCTTCCCTCGTCACTGAGTTACCCTTGCACCAAGGAATCCAGGAATCCCTCTAGGGAAGAAACCAAAGCGTGCTGCCAGATGGCAAGCAGCCACCAGGCTGGCCTGGTGGCCTGGGAGGAATGTGACTGTATGCCCTTTTTGTGGCTGCCTCCCTATAGCCTGGATGCCCATTCTCCCAAACAGCCCACTCACATTCCAAGACGTGTATGAACCACAGTTAAGTCTGCCACCATACCACAGAAAATGCCACTCACTGCCCCCAAGTCCTCTGGAATTTTCAGAGCCTAGCATTCATCCAAAGCCCAAAGAAATATGTTAACAAATCCAGAATAAAAGAAATATAAGCTCAATATTAAAGGAATCCTTTTCATTCTTAAAACATTATTTAAAAAATCATAGGAGAAAAGAAAGGTACCAAGTGCTATCTTAGTGCACCATATTAATAAAGGACATAGGTGGAAGAAAACCTTAACTACAACATCCAGGTTTGTGTGTTCAGCAATATGGGGGAGCAAGAGGTTAGGGAACCATAAGACCAGGGGAGACAGGAGTAGCCCTTTCCCCAGAACTATGTCTTGTCCCTCTTGTGTTCTTCTCACAGGAAAAGTTCATTAAAGGACATACATCAAAAGCTAACACCTTACTGTTCTACAAATTCCCCCTTTATCACATCCTCTCTAAGACAGCAGGGAGTGTTCTTGGACCCCCAGGCTGAAAGATGTACACAGGGAGGCAGAAGATTTCTTCATAAATTTCTTTCCTCAAAGCCTGAAGCTTAGCAATTTGCTTTAGCAAATATCGAATTCTCCCCAAACTAGACAATGAACATTCATTGCTCCTGGCTGAGATTTACATGTCTTGACCAGTGGACTCTCTGCCATCAGAGTGGCAGGGGGAATTGAAGGTCATTTCCAAGATGTTGTTCCATTGTTCTTTTCAGGTTTGGGGGAAAAAAAGAGAATTTGGCCTGTTCTTTCAGTCAGTGATGTTAGATACAAGAGGACTTCATTTCATATCCTGGCCCTGCACCTTCTTGGCTGTGTGACCTGGGACAAGAGAGCCCAAGGTTCACAGAGCCTTGGTTTCCTCAACTGTGAATTGGGGCCAAAGTCCAACATTAAACAAAAGGATGAGTGTGAAGCACTTAGTAGCCACCTGGCCCACGGCAGGCATGAGTCCAATAAATCTCAACCCAACCATCCCTTCATGCTTGCCCAGCAACAGAACAGGGTTTCTGGATCCTTACAACATTGAAAATAATCTTTTAAAAGTAAACCAGTTTATACCTAAGAAGAAACCAGCTATGCTAATCAACAGTTCTTTCGCAAAGTCTAACACTTAAAGCCAAAGGATTCTTGTGGTTTCCAGTGGAGAGCAAGACAGGTAGGGGGAATGTGCCGTAACAAGATCAGGAATCCAGAGGAAACTGTAATTAACGCAGGATGCTAATATCTGAATCCTTATTTAATGCTCCTTATGTGAGCTTCTCCGTTCTGCAGCCACCTGTATGGATCCTGGAGCAACACTGCTACCCAAAGGGACATCATTCTATTTCCTCCTAGTCGATACACAGTGTGCAGTGTCCTTCTGAATGCAAATACCCATTGCTCCCCAGGAAAGCCTCTCATCCAACCTGGTTTGGGAAAGAGAGACTCTCATACAGTCAACTAGCCTGCTTATGAGTTGGTGCCTCTTCAGGTTGAGATCTAAAATCACTGCAAACCAGGAAACAACTGCTGCAGCGAGGCTCAGGGTCCAGATCTAAAAGCTCCCTACGAATACTGTTATCACTGAGGAGCCATGAGGGACACACCATTTCTCCCCGCTACTTGACACATCCAGGAAAGCTGACTTTCAAGCATACACTTTGGTACAAATTATTCTAATTACATAGCCTAAAAAGAAGTCAAGATGATTTTAATGAAAAAGTGTGTTGTGTTGTATTTTGTTGTGTTGTTATAGGGCAGTGCAGAATTATCATAACAACCATTTTAGTGATTCACAAATTTTTGACAATGACCTGAAAGATTTTAAAGTGGAGATTCCTTGATCCCTTCTTCTCAGATTCAAATCCAGTAAATCTGAGGAAGGAACCAGCTATCTACATTTTATTTTTTAACAACCCTCTGCCCCAATGACCCTGATATGGCCCTCAGATCATAATATGAAGAAACTGAACCAGGCTGTGACACCCAAAAATTTCCCAAACCTTAGAACTTGACTTAAGAAAAAGTTAAGTCCCCTGAAACTAACTGTTTGGAAAAGAGACCCTGGGATACAGACATGTTCAGGAGTCAAATACAATGAATTCTGTTGCCCTGATGCCTCTATGGACCTCTTCCTAGGGTCCTCGCCTCACTAACTCCAGCCTAGACTGACTCCAGCCCATACCCTCTCCACTCCAGCCATCCCTCTCCCAAAATTCTGATCTCAGACTGTGAACCTGCAGTGTCTTCCCTGAGATTAAGCAGTTACAAAAGTAAGAAATGCCTGGAAATCCATGAAAAATGTTTGTCATTCTGTCATACTAGGGATCAGATCATAGTTCCTGAAACATAATTAAATAAAATAATTGACATGAGAAGCTATCTGCACAGCAGGAATTACAAAGGACTCCAGGGGCTTCACTATATTTAGCTTTTTACTGAATAAGAACCTAGGGTGTCTGAATTAATCACAGTTTTCTTTCATGAAATCTAAATTAATAAGAGTTATTGTAGGTGCATGTGTGAGTGTGTGTGCCTGTACATGTACAAAGGATCAACCCATTAACAAAGAAGATCTTCCTTCAAGAGGCAATGAAAAGATAAAGTAAAATTTTAAATTCAAAAATGAAAAATGTTACTGCTTATAAAATCAAACATAAAATAGTCATTTCCTATATTGAAACCAGTTACTTCACAAGATTCATTTAAAGCTCTATTCTGGACCTAGACAAAAGCACAATTTTGTTTTTAAATTATGCCCTCCCCAAAACAGCCAAGCCATTTTAAGATATACATTTTTATTCTGTGGCTGAAGTTTTGCAACCTGAACCACGAGAGAAAAAAATAAAAGAGGAGCCAGACAGAAAAAGAATGTCAATGCATATGCTTTACCTAGGAGCCAACATCCCTGAAAATAGTCACAACGTACCACACTGGAAACAAGAAGGATGAAGCAAACAGAGACAAGCTGGAAGCAGTAGGTGCCCTTGAAATGGCTAACTGTTCAGAATAAATATCAGCCAACAAATAGGAAGCCTGCTCAGAAGCTGAGCACAGGAGCCCCTTCTGCGATGGTTCTGTCATCTATTATCAAGACAAAATGTCCTGCAGACAAAATGTCCAAGGGTTGGAGCGGTGGCTCAGCAGTTAAACGGCACTTGCCTTGCATGTGTGAGTCCGTGGGTTCGACCCCAGGACCATGTACACAACAAAGTGTTGGAGCAACAAAAGCCACATAAAAAAATAAATAAAATTGGGGCTGGAGCGGTGGCTCATCGGTTATGGTGCTTGCCCAGCATGCGGGAGGACATGGATTCAAACCCCAGCACCCAAGTACACAATTAAGAGTAAGAGCAATGAAAGCCATGTGAAAAACTCAATTAAAAAAATTGATTCTCTCTCTCTCTCTTTCTCACTGTCCTTCTTTCTTAACAAAAAGACTAAATGAAATGATTTTTAAAAGATAAAGAAAAAAATGTCCAAAATTTGGAAATAAGGCAAAAAATAAACGAGTAGACGCCCTTTCATGGTCACATAGAACATTGTCTAACAAAGCTACATAAGGTACACCTGATGTTTTAGGGACAATTTGGTTATATTTAATATTTATTACTCTTTAGTAATAACAGTAATGTCCATTCTGTAACATTAGATATTAACTTGCATAAGACTAATAAGCTGCAAACAACTTCTGTCCCTCAGAAGAAATAACCCAAAGTTTATAGTATTATCACTTTGTCATTTTCTTTCTCTGTTATATTTCAGTAAATCTTTTGGTTTTAGTTTGTTCCACAGACCACATCTCCTTTGAACCAGCTTTGCCATCCTGCTATTTCCCTCATTGATGGGCTAAATAAGTCTTTACACATGCACACTGTACATTTGTGTAAGTCATACTTTTAATTTATTGAAAATTGTATATTGAGAATTGCCTAGCATCTGATTTTTTAGCACTGACCTACCTATCTCCCTGCCCTAGAAACAAGTACCTATTCAGTTTTTTTCCACTGAAATCTGAGCTTGATAATTATTCCCAAAATACCATGGCTGCTAGAAGGCTTCCAATGGGCTCACAGTTGTCATGGGACCATTACCTCTGACCACAATCACAGTGGCTTCTCCTCCAACCAACATCAAACAGTTCCTTCCAGGGGCCTCACCATCCCCTGACCAGGCTGACTCAAGGTGTAAGGAAACACAAACCTGGGTCTGCCATAGAAGCAGAACGCAATGCATGTAAAAGAGAGGTCACACTTGCATCTTCTTAGGCCCATCTTCCTAGTATATAATTTTATTTTTGCTATAGGACATGAAGCTTGTATCAGATTTGCCATTCTAGAAGAATGGGTATGTCACTGGTGATGCCTGGGCAAAGTTAAGTGAATGAAGCAGAGGGTATTCTCAAGAGCACAACAGGCGTCGTGGGATAAAACAAAGAGAGGAAGGAATGCGAGGGCATGTGAGGGAAACACACTTAGTTTTGCGGAATTAGCCTCCACTCAGCCTCACCTCCCACACACTGGAGGTTCTGGTGCTATAAGCAGACTCCTAGTAAGGCTGGAAGTGCCAGTAAAAAGCTAAACTTTTCTGCTAAATTACTATTAAGCATACCAAGGAAAAGATCTGACTCAAGAAAATAAACGCCTTTTGGAATTTTCCAAAAAAAAAAAAAAAAGAAAGAAAGAAAGAGGGGAGGGAATAGGCAAGGGGAAGGGGAGAGAAGGAAAGAGAAAGGAAGGAAATAGAAGGGAAGTGAAAGGGCGAATTTATTTTCCAAACAAGCCTCCAAGTATGGGGTAGCTTAGTGTGTATAGCATTACTCCAAAAAAACTAAACCTGTGAATTCAATGTTTAAAATTGTTGAAATATTTACCAACTATTTGGGGAAAATCATTATTATCATCCACAGATGATAGCCTCAATGAGTCTTGAACATAGCTACTTAGGAAGAGTCTTGGGTTATTTCCATCTGTCCATATGTGTGCCTCAGAAGACAATGATCCTTTCTACACACAAAAGTGAACTTGTATGCTCAGGTATGACCAAGGGCACAGCCCCTAGAGTAGGCTGAAAAACCTCACCAGGGGAAACCCTTTCTTGTACTGGGTGCCCTGTGTCTCCCACAGTTGAGAGGGCCATCAGAAGTTGTTCCTTCTGAGCTGAGCCTCAGTATAGCCTTCTCCCACACAATGAATGGTTGCAACAGGTCTCTCTCCACAGAAAGAAATTCTTGGAAGGGAAACATCTGCAACTCCTACCTTTTTGCATGAAAACTGGACCTCCAGACACATACAAAGTTCTTATAAAAAGGCATCTGTGAGGGGACACTCCTCACCTGGGCATGCCTATTCTGAGACCCAGAATCTTGATGTTCATCACCAAATGGGAGCCATGACCAGACCAGAAAATTATATATAATAATTTATCTTTGACTTAAAACTTGAAGAAGATGGCAAAATAAGGTTTAGGCCATGAACATCATAAACCATTTAATGTCCTTAAATGAAACCATTCCATAAGGCCCCATAGAGGTTTATGACATTAGTTGCCAATTCTTCCTTAAGGACCTGGTATTAACCCACAAACAAGGGAAGAGCCCTATTATGACTAGGTCTAGATCCTCCTCTCTTGGTAACCACATGGAACTTATCTTTCTCAGGTCTGCCCTGTTCTGAGAAGCCTACTTCTGGCTTATGATGGACAAGAACAGGCATTTCAGCTTTTGCTGGTTACAGCAACGAGACGATTACAAAACACCAAATTACCTTTCTCACTAATGAGACCATTCCATGTCCACCATCTTTCTTATAATTAGCTTCTTTCTGCAGAATCAGCACACTGCTGATTAGGAAACAAAGAAAAAACTCCTCTTAGAAGAAATTCTTACTTTCCATTGAGTGGGCACTTGAAAATGGCACCTTTGTTGTGCAGAAAGTTCCTCAACATATCTTGACATATATATTGATTATTTTATTAGTAGATATAGACAAGATAAGGAAGAGCTACATGTGCCTTGATAAGGTGCTTCAATTTTCTGTGTACAATGAGAAACCATCAGAAGATGATCAACCAGAAAGTGACAAGAAGTTATTAGCAAGTAAACAAATAATACTAGCAGCAATACACATAAAATACATAGAAACCAGTGAGAAGACCAGACAGGAGATGCTAGTCTGCAAATTCTAATTTATTTCATTATAATTCAGATGGATTTCTCCAAATAGGAAACTCCTTTTCAAGATCCATTTCAAGGCCCCAAAACTTACACCTGCACCTTAGTGACAACATCTACCTGACAACTGCCATTACAAAAACCAGACAAGGTGTTTTTGGGCATCAGGAAGTTTGATGGTACAGACTGGCTGTCCAATAGAATGCTATTGTCTCCATGAGCAGAAGAGACCAAAGCCAACTTCTTTACATCCACAGGCCATAAACCTGGGTCACTTCTAAGGTGAGGACAGCACTTCACCTGTACTCTAATTATTATTCCATCAAACTGTAATTTAGATAAATAAAATGCAGTACTTTCTATAAATGTAAACATAATCAGTATGTGAGCACTGGGTATAACAATGTGGTGTTCCCTAGAGTCTAATGACAAAGGAGGATATTTGTACAGTTTTGGATGGCCCCAAAAGACCCACAGCTGCTCTTTAGTCTCCTCTGACCTCTGCACTTCAGTGCATGAACTCTCAGCCAGACCATTCTCTTGGGGCCATCAGCAATTATCACCTCCCAGTGGAATTTTCAACAAACACAGGGCACAGGAAGAGGATTAACCGGCAAAATCACTATGAGAAGTGTCCAGTTGGGGAAGAAGATAAGAATCTAGGCTGTCAAAGGCAGCATTACAAAGAAGAAAATTTATACATTTTAATATTAGACCAGATTTCAATTGCAAGCCTATTTGCCCATGGGTGACTCACCTGACCTCTCTAAGTCCGTTTTATCTCATATATAATATGCAAATAGGAACCTGGGCATAACAGAATAAGGATGAAAATTACAGAAGATGTGTGAGGTGCCTAATACAGAGTGTGATACCCAGGGTTGTGATGGTCATTAGGGCTATTCCCAAGTATTCTGGTTCTCCTCTCCTTCCATGTACATGACTGTGGTTTCTGGCTCCACTGAAGTAGTTCTTGACCATGTGACTCTTTTTAGCTAATGAAGGTTAAAGAATCAGTGAGGGATTCACCACACTCTCTTTCCCTTACTATGGTGTTTGCAGCTGGATGCAAGATGAAGCCTCCATTATCCTGGGTCACTATGTGACTTGTCCCTATAGCACCTCAAGGGATGTTATAACATGAACAAGAAATGAAATGTCATATTGAGTCACTGATAGTTGGGTGAGGGAGTGTTACTGCACCATGACCTCTCCTATCCTCAATAAAGAATGAATTCAATGAGTTTTGGACGAGACTGACTCTATTTTTGTTATTTCAAAATGTCAACTTTGAGAAGAAGGTGGGAATGCCTGAAAGTTCAAAGATTCCAAGACTGATGCCAAGGTCATTCACAATAAAGGATACTGATATTTGGATCCAAAGAAGAAAAATAAAATAATCCAAGTTCTGGATCTAAACTATGCCTCCACAAATTAAGGATTTGAAAGGTCACATTGAGTCTAGTAAGATAAATACACAAAAGAGTTTCTACAGATTAAAAGCTCTGGAGCTCTGGATCCCAGCCAGAGTGATCATAATCCAAGAATTGAGGTCAATAGCCCTGGAAAATAACTCTTCAGAATTCCCAGCCTTTTAAACCCCTCAACGAACCAGAAAACATCTGTTTCCTAATCTAGTGGAAAAAAGCATCATTGCTAAATAGTAGTCAGCACCCCTAAGCATGAAATTCATTGCCATTTTCCTGGGCAAAAACAAACACACACATTAACCCTTCCTCTGTTAACAGCAGATGCCACCAGTTGTATATACCACCACAGAAAGGAAGGCATATTTTCTATTCAAACAGTGCAGAATGATTTTCTGTCCTTGATAATGGCCCAAAATAACCAGTATGAATTCCAAAGCACTAACACCCACTTCATAGACATCTAACATAGAAGAAATGAAATACTAGAGAAACAATCTTTTTTCTTAGCCATGAACCTAACACAATATCAGTATAGGAGTTCCAAAGCCCAACACACTGAAATTCAAATTAGCTTTACCACACCTTAGCTGTGTGATCTTAGATCCCTTGACCTCTCTGAGACTCAGTTTACTCATATTCCAAATAAGAGAAACTATGATGCTGTTGGTGAACTGCAGACAGGTACAGCTGCTCTGGAAAGCAATGTGGAAAATCCTCAAAAAATTAGGGATGGATCCACCATATGATCCAGCTATCCCTCTTCTGGGTATTTTCCCAGAGGAGTTAGAATCAGCACATTACAGCAACACAGTAAAATCTATGTTCACAGCAGCTCAGTTTACAATAACTAAGTTATGGAACCAATCCAGATGCCCCTCGGATGAATGGATCCAAATCTGTCATATATATACATACATATATATATATACATATATATATATATGTGTGTGTATATACACACACACACATACATACATACACACATGCCATGGATTTCTACTGAGCAATTAGAAAAAAAAGAAATTGCAGCCTTTGAAGGTAAATGAATGGTGATGGAAGAAATCATGTTGAAAAGTTAGCCAAACCCAGAGAGTCAAGGGTCGAATGTTTTCGCTCATTTGTGGAGGCTGGAGCTAAACTCAGGCCTATGCGAAAGGTAGTCAATCTCATGTATTAGACCCAGCAAAGGCATAGTAACACATAATCTAGGGCAATCATAGACATGTTTGGGGAAGGAGTGAGGAGGGAGCAGGTAGGGGAGGTGAAAGGGAGGGAGAATAGAGAGGGATCTAGGGGGTAAATCTGATTTTAGAATATATGCACATCATATTATTACTGTGGATGCATTTTTAATTGTACAATAACTAAATTTCTTAATAAAGAAAGAGTAACTATAAGCTTCCAGATGCCAGGCAGCCCAAACATTAAATCTTTAAGTTTTATAATAACCATATGAAAGAAGTTATATGGCACTTATAGGGGGAAAGGAGGCTCTAAACTAATAAAAAGTAAGGCCAAGATATAAATTTTAGGTTTGTCTGACTCCTCAAACTGAATTCCTATTCTTGAGGGTGTTGACTCCATTGTCCACCTCTTGGGGTTCTAAAACTCACAGTCTACAGGGTAAAACTCCCTGTGCTGTCCTGTCCCAAAGTTGACACACCCCCAGTATTAGTTTCTTTTCCCCCACTTCTCCTCTTCTGTCCATCTCATTTTATCCCATTTACCTCTCCACCTTTTTTCCAATGGCATGCCTGATGTATTCCTTCTAAATCCAAATTCTTCAATAGTCTTAAAAAGACTTCTGGGATAAGTCTTGAAGTTCATGTTAATCTTCCCACTAATCTATGCAGATGTGGCTATCAACAGAATAATATGTATGACTTCAGATATTTATATATAAATACAGAAGAATGGATGAAAATGTCAACAGTGATTATCATTGGATGATGGAATCACAGATAACTGTTGTGATTCTTTTTTTTTTTTTTCTTCAGTGCTGGGGAGAACCCAGGGCCTCGACAAAGGCCTCAACAAAGGAAAAATAAATATTTTTCAAAGCCATGGAAGAAGAAGAAGACTATTGGATTTTTAATTTTTTCAACACTTGGCATTTGTTGTTTCCAAAATAAACAAGGGCAGTTTGGGCTGATTCCTTTAATTTCTGCTTACTTAAAAAATGTTTGAATGCTGTAATTAATGTACAGAAATCTAGTCTGTACTTAGAGCTGATTTCTTCAACGCTGTGTTCAGGCAACTGTAACATCATGGGCCTGAGATGACAAGCATTCGCTCCAGAGCAAGTTGGGACAACCATGCACATGGCTTCCCCTTGCCTGGAACACGGGCAGGGGGTGTGGCTGGTCCTCCATCAGAAAGTCAAGTTCTTCCAAGCTCCTTCCAACCACAAATGACCTCCTCTCTCAGCTTTTCAAAGTGACCATGTTGACACAGAAAAATCAAACAGGTCTGGTTTAGCATCCATGTCACCTATGCAGTTGCTGATGATTCTCCCAGAAAGCCTGCCTTGGAAAATTCAAACCACAGATAAGATGAGGCTCCACTTTTTCAAATCTTCCTAAACACAACAGAAAGCAAAGTTCATTTTTTGGAGTTTCCTTCAAAAAAATCAAGGGTCCTTTGGTTCTGTGTTAAGTAAAGTTGATTCTCTGTGTCCAAAAGCAAAGTCAACTCAGTTATACAAAGCTGTGTATAGGAACCACACTGACCCACAGTGACCACCCAAGAACTAACACCAGGTTCTAGAAGACCTCAGCTTTAACCAAGAAACTGACAAGGAACCAGTTAATATCCTGCTTTTGCTCTGAGTTACTGAGACTGGTGAGGCTATTCAGCCTATTTTCTTTTGCAGCTTTGTGCTGGAGTTCTTTGCCTTCTGTAGAAACTGATGTACATATTTTTTCTCTCATGGCTAGATTGCATTTCCTTTTTCAAGTTGTCTTCCAGGAAGTTCACAGCCAAACCACATGCTCCCTGAAGCAACTATACCATGTCACACAGCCTGCATACTTCCATTCGGCTTTTCCTTGAGTCTTAATATTCCATTTAGTTCATATTTACTCTTATTCTTACTTCATATTATTTCTTAATATTTTAGTATTTTATTCTAGCAACTAGTTGCTACCTAACTCTAATTCCATATGAACTGTGTTAGATATAAATATGGCTAGGGAAATAGCTCAGTGATTAAGCACTTCCCTAACATGTTCAAAGCCCTGGATTAAATCTCCAGCATCAAAAAATTAATTGCTTAATTAACAAAACACTGGTGACTGATATTAGCCATGTCAGAGAAGTATCATCCAGAGGATATGGTCTATAAGGTCACCAGAAGTGGTCTCTCCTTTCCCCACTACAGTCAAGTCTCAGTTGCGTAACAGTTTGCCATTTGAAATTCATTCATCAAAAATAGTTTTCTTCTACATTCAGAAAATAAAGCAAATATACTTAAGAAGGATGCTCATTATTTACCATTGCAAAGATATGTATTATGATGCTGCCTACTCATACAAGGTTAAGCACAAGTGTGGATTTAGGAAGAGACAATAAAGAAAGGATAACTGAGTTTGATGAAAGATTTAAGGAATGTTTGAGGATTAGGAATATTTGAACATTGAGGAATGGCTTTTCTAAGACAAGCAAGTTCATAAGATGAAAAGGCTACCTGACAAAAGGAGTAGGAATGGACTAAGACTCATTCTACCTACCTCATAATTTGGTACAAGCATCCATACCCAACCCTGCAAGTCTGTGGTGAGCGGCTTGACATTTGTGGTAACTTGCACTTCACAGCATTCTAACATTCAGGAGGAACTCTTTACACATAATGTCTCACTTAATCTTCAAAGAGGCCCTACATGCTTCCACAAAAATCCTTATTCCATAAATATAAAAACTTGCTCTGAGAAGTCAATAACTAATCCATGAGTGCATAATCATTCAGGGCAGAGGGGAGATAAAACACACAAGGCCCTTCCACCAGGAAAGGGTCAAGAACATCAACCAAAGCCGTAACTGCGTGATGCATGTGGAGCACCCCAGCAAGGACACACGGCCTCGGGCTCACCAGAACAGTGGAGTGTGTGAGATCTCATCCCACTGTCAGGAACCAGCTGCTTTCATACCACATGGTCTACCTTTTGGTACCTCTCAAAGCAGATCTCTGAGCAAAACTAAAACCCATACTTAAATTCTGTCTACTGCAGCAAATCCACACCCAAGGAAATACCTGCCAACTAGAAAAGTCTTTTTCTTGTACTTTACACTCATTGTTCTTCCTTTTCCCTGCATATGTGAAAACATTCCTGGGGCACTTGAGTATGGGGTGCTAAATTTACTGTATTCCAAATGCTCTGATTTATTTATAATTCAGTATATATAAAATGGGAAGAAAACACAACCAACCCTGAACACTGATTTTACGCCTGCCTCCCCCAAAGCACATTGTCAGCTCCCAAACCCTCCTCACAACAGAAGGTCTTGTTTCTAATGCACCACATCCAAGGAGCTCCAGAAATGACAGCAGAGCCATCTCCCTCCCTCCATTCCACTGGGGACCCTGTGGAGTAGGCTGTGGGCACAAGCCAGGCTAGATGAATGCCAATCAGACCCTGGGCACTGTGACAGCTCAGGATAAGACCCACTGAGGGAGTGACAAGGGGACCCACAATCAGCATTGGAGGGACCCAGGCCCTTCCAAAAGGGCCAGGACTTCAGCAAGTCATAGGGTGGCCCTAAAATAGGCAGAGAGCCCCAGAGAAGACACATGTTAACACAGGCACTGGAGACCAGTGGGCTGGCAAGGACCACAAAACAGTGATACTATGGCCCAGGCCTGGACCACAGAAGTCCCCACAATGCCCTGGCTGAGTAACCCCAAGCATATTATTTTTCCTCTCTGTACCAAAGTTTCTTAACCTAAAATGTGGGAGTGAGAGACCTACTTCACAGAATTGCTGCTACCAAATTAAGCTATGTCCATGTACAAATATACCTCAATGAATCTCATTTATATATAATTATAATGCGCTAATAATAATAATAATAATAGTAGTAGTAGAAGGGAGATCAATAAATAGAGCAAGGAAATAAGGAAAAGGGAGGAGGGAAGAGAAAGGGAAGATAAGGTGAAATGAGATTGATTATTTAATGTGCATGTATGAATACAGCATGATGAATCCCACTATTATATAGAATTATAATACATCAATAAAAATCAAATTAAATTTTAAAATAAATAACATACACTTAAAAGTCAATGCATTATCTGGCACTTAATGTATAAATGTGTCCTTTACTTTTAAAACTCTACCAGAAGTTGCAAATTTTTAGCAAATTCAAGCTAAGCAAAACCTGCAGATGTGAGAGGTTTTTTTTCCTTTTAATTTGAAAAACTAAAAGTTGGCTCTTGCTATGTATAGGACTCCAGTTTCAATGTTACTTCCCCTATGGCCTCCATACCTGTCTAGTCTTCCTATAGGTATTCCAAAACACACTGTATAAAGAGAGATTATATCACATAGCTGAAAACCCTATCTGATGAGGGATGAATCCATCTCTGCTTCTGTACCCATTATTCCCTATTGTCTCGTCCCTAGCCTGGTACTATCCTTTACACTACCTTTATGCGAAGTTTGTGACCTCCGTCCTTCCAGAATCAGAGCAAATAGCAGGTGGAGGCCCAGACCTGATAGATGAAGAGCAAAAGTATATCCAGCCCCCTCTAACTTTATCCGAGTGGTCACCCTATTACTGAGGATAGCCACGGATCCCCAGCAGCAAAGCCACACCCAGCACAGCAGCTCCGAGAGCTCTGGTGGAAGCAGGCAAATGGTATCCTTGGCAAGTGGGAGGGGAGAAGGATGTGCATCAACAACCTTCTGGGGTGGCCAGTGCAGGTTGCAAAGCAGCCAAAACTCAGTCTCCAAAGCTCCTCTGTTGTCTCAGAACAGATACAATTACTGAGGAAATTAAGTCCAATGAGCCACTCTCCATTCCCTAAGCCCACAGAGGGAAAAAAGGCTTGAAATCAGATCTGATATTCAAGTTTCCATTTTGATTTGGCTAAAATGACTTAAGCTATCCAAAGCTTGAAAGCATCTAGTCTCCATGAGTTCCCAGTTATCTTGGCAGCAGTGGTAGGCAGTGACCAAGTTTCCCCTTTGAATTCCTTTCAGTTTTATTGGTCCAGTTGGAAAGTCAAAGCAGAGCACACCCAGACAGCAACCTTCCTTACCAGTCCCTAGATCTCCTGTAACTTATGGTCTTGCTCAGCCCACTGTAAGGAGCCCGAATAGCCTTGAGTCTTAACTGTATGCAGTATTCTGCTGGAGAGTAGGCTTGCAGAGCCTTGGCAGGCAGCAGGAAGACCAAATAGGGAAACAGCAGTCATTGGGGGGAAGCACCAGGGGTCTCACTGGATGCTCACCCTAACTAGAGGTGATAATTAAATTATTTAACAGGGGAAGGCAAGACAGCCCTGCCAAATCAGATAGATTGCCCTCCAGCAAGTATGCAGTCATGCTATACCAACAGCCTCATGGAGAATGCAGTATTGTTACTTACATTTTCCAGTTTTAAAAACCTAACACAGAACAAGTGAATGGCTTTCTGAGCTTCCTCCTAGCCTGCTGGGAGCCCTGGCCACTGCCTCCAGGAAGACAGAATGAGGCCAGTGAACAGCTGTAAAATATCTTTTAGAAGTAGGACATCTGGTCTGGTTCCTGGATCACAGAAGTTTCCTGGTTGAGCTGCGAGGTCATGGGGTTTATTGTATTTACACAAAGGGCCATCTTTCCTCTGAAACCAAAATGCTGTCACATGAGAGATTAGGACTCCATAAGTCACAGTGAGATTTCCTGCAGACTAGTGACAGAGCTGGGTCCAGAACCCAGGCCTCTGGTTCCCAGTCTGGGAATTGTCAGGCCACAAATCTGCCATACACAGGCCCCTCTGACCCCTGTGGCAATGTGCACTTTTTAACCCAGCTCAGCTTTGTCTGAAAGCAGGAGCTGATATATCAGTTCCAGGCTTAACTTCATTGATTGGAATTGAAAACCCAGTCTAAACTTGACCTAGAGACTTTTAGAAACATCCAAGAGCTGGAAGCTAGGCTGTCAGATAAGAAAGGCAGTGATGTTATGCTAACTCTGGAAATGCAACATTTTCCCTAAATGACCAAACCAAGGCCCTCTGCCCTAGAGAGTATAGAAATATTCTCATCTGAATCTGGGCTTTTCACTTCACAGAATGCACCTTACTGAATGCACCTTACTGAGTGCATTAAACATCTCAACAATTTAAAAAAAAAAAGCAAACCCATAATATGTTTATTCTTCACATTGAATGTACTTAAGCTGAAATTTAAAGATATTTCCAGAAACACCCGTAAAGAAAAATAATCAAGCCTGCTGCAACCCAACTGACAATTTTTTTAATGCTTAAGCAAGTAAATTATATGGCAAAGCCTGAAATGTCTGCTCCACCTCCATGCAGGCAGGCACTAGCACAGACACACATTCATACACACAGATCAGCTTCTCAGCCAGCCAGCCAACCACATGCCCACAGCCTCTTTCCGAGATGTATTATGACAGCCACTAAACTAATGAAGATCCCAAATGTCACCTACAGTTTTTACATTCGTTTTTCATGTTTTCCTTCCAAGACCACTGTCCAAAAGGCAATTAAGGGCAAAATGCATATGATCAGCCTTCTTCCTCCTCCTTAGAAGAGCAGAGTCCCCACATGGCACTCTGGAACAAAGACCCTCAGCTCCCTATGAAGGGAGGGCTCTGACTCCAAGGAGATGGCAGAGCTGGAGTCTAGATCACCAAAGCTGGAAATTGATTGGCTGCCATAGGGGCTACTTGTCTGCCTCTCCTGGGCAGGAGAAACAAAATTGTCAAGAAACTCCCTCCCTAGAAAAATACTATGCTGCAAATCAAGTGCCAGAACAGCAACAGGGACTTGTGAACGCTCGCAGTGGAGAAATCATTCAAAGTCAGCAGGATGAAAAAGACAGGATTTCAAATTGGAGGAAGGGTGATCTTTCCAAATGGACAAAATGTAGATGAGGCTTTAATGAACACATATTTAATAAGTGCCCCAAAATGAAATACATTCGGAGATAGCTCTAAGGCTTAAGAAATCCTTGCAAAATTATCTTTAACCCAAAAGCACTAAACATGGGTCTACTAAACTGTGAGCAATTTGTTTATTGCTCACAGCACCATATCCCTTTTAATACACGTTATCCTTTTAAATAAGTCAATGAAATTTTTCTTAAAGGGGTTTTAAACACCAGAAAGAAATATACCACTTCAGTGAAATGTTCAGGTGGGGGACAAGGAGAGGGTAAATGGTTTTTTCCATAATACAGGTGTTAATTAGAAAACAGTTTTTGAGGCCAGGGCAGTGGTGCACACCTGTAATCCCAACCACTTAGGATACAGAAGCAGGAGGATCACAAGTTCAAGACTAGTCTCAGCAACTTAGTGAGACCCTGTCCCAAAATTAAAAAAATAAAGGACTAGGGATGTTGCTCAGTGGTAATGTCCCTTGCTTCAATCCCAAATGCAAAAAGAAAGAAAGAAATCAGAGTTTCTGAACTTTGTTTAAACAGCAATAGATGGAAATGTTAAACTACCCTGCTATTCATAGACACAAACATACAAATATACACATATCTCTCTCTCTCTCTCTCTTTCTCTCTCTCTCTCTCTCTCTCTCTCACACACACACACACACACACAAACCAATCCTGTTCTTGCTCTATTTAAATGAGTAATAATGATTATCTGCCAGGGTGATTATCTATAACACACAGTGCATGGTGACACAGCCACAATGCAGTTCAGACTATTGCAAAATAGCCTAAATGCAGGCCTGACTGGGATGCAGGCTTGAACTTTTCACAAAATACCCACTGACAGTTTCTTATGGGATGTGCTGGGACATCTGGTGGAAGGTATGATCAGGCAAGAAAGTAAAGTGTGAGCTTTGCGGGCAGGGACGAGGTGAGCAAGAAGACATCTCCACAGCACCAATTCTACCCAATAGCACTCAGATCATATTTGTCCCTTCCTTGCCCTTCATTTTGACAAATAAAACCACTTATAAATTATTAATACACACTAGTAGTCCAATGATGTGATAATTAATAAATGCTACTATAATAAATAAGTATTGTGAATAATAACTATTATAACTGATGTTTGATAGATTAATATGATAGTTATTAATAATAGGCTTCTCTAAATTATTAATAACTCTCAAAGATCTCCAGTGAATTCTTGGTGGTTTGTAAGTTTCAGGGGTAAAACTAATTCTTCCCTAAGTCTCAGGACTTGAATCTTCTTAACAAACTGTCAGCAGGAAGACACAGGGAGTCTGAGGCACTATTGACACTTTGCCCCTTTTTCTGAGTCTCTAAAACCTTTCCGAAGCCATGTTCAGGGGGAAACAAATAACCGTGACCATCCTCAAACAGTTCTCATCTAGCTAACGAACTTTGATGTGATGACTCTTCATATCAACCCAAATATCAATTTCCTCCTAGTTAATATCCAGTAACTAATTTACCCCTTACCTTGTTAACTGCATGAGAGTCATTGAAAATAAGATACTAAATAGTTCACATGCAATCAATAAAAACTGGAAAAGCAAAAATAATAATCAAAGGCAAACCAGTAGAAGAAAGAGACCACGGCATGGGAGGAGGTGAGGAAGGGGGGAAATGGTAGGAAAAGATATTGGCCAAATTGTATTGTTATAGTGTTTGCATGTAAGAATATGTAATAACAAATACCATCATTATGTACAATGATAATGCACCAATAAATAATATGGAAAAAATGAGACCATAAGTTTCTATTTTCCTTCTCTTATGATGCTCAATTTGATTATTTGTAGGTAGATTCAAGTCTCCCAATTTATTATATTTTTTTCTAAAATGACAGAAACGTTTAGGGTAAGAGATACTTGGATCTTTTGACGTAAGCTTAAGAGTATTTGTGAGAAAACTATTATCCCCAATTTTTTTCACCCTACTTCTTGGATCTTAAATCTGAATTATCAAAATTAGGTTTATTAAATCAGCTGCAACACTCATTCAGGACACTAATTTAACACAAAGCAATGTAGACATCTGTTTTATTAGTTTATAAGCTACTCAAGCATAAGAATATATCTCATCTTTATTATAGCCCCTCAAAAACATACTGACAAACAAATTCCTGGCATCAGGGGGGAAACCTAATGTAGAAATTTATTATTAGCAAACAAAGAAGTCATTAACCCACATGTGGCTACTAACCATGCAAAATGTAGCTAATGGAACTGAGGAGCTAAATATTTCATTTCATTTTACTTACACTTCAAAAAATGCCTCAATTATTATAAAAAATATTTAAGTATGTATAGAACAACTTGGATATGTGAATCTACTTTTTCAATTGTAGATTTTATAAAATCTAAATACAAATCAAGTATTCCTGATAAAAATCTAGTGTCCTACAAAAGATGTAAAATACACATAGGATTTCAAACACTTAGCATGAAGATAAAGAATATAAAATCTCCTTGATAATGTTTTATCACTGGTTATATATTGAAAAAAAAACTTCTTATATTGGATTGAATAAAATATATTAAACTTAATTTTCATCTGTTTTTATTTTTTAAGGAGCTACAAGAAAATTTTGAATTATATATATGGCTCATGTTATATTTTTGTTGCGTAGGTCTGCTCTAGCTATATATACACAGTAGTAAGCAACAATAGCATATTATTCATTTATTGTCCCCTTTTTTCCACATTTTTATTGGTACATTATAGTCATGCATCATGATGGAATTTGTTGTTACATATTCATACATACACCCAATTATTTATTTATTATGACTACATATTAACACATCTTTTTCAATTAAATATGCCAACCAAATGGCTGATAGCCATTATCTTAACAAAGGTTAATTTACCCCCATACAACCTGGCTCCCAGACTGGAGACAGACATGAGAGACAGTAACAGCATTGCCAGGGGAATCCAAGAGTAAATCCACATTAGTTATCTCAACCAAATACACAGCATTTACAAAGGGGACCATTGAGTGTGACACAGAAAGACAACAAACACCCCAGTCCCACTGAGGACAATGAAGAGACCTTTTTTAAACCTTAATCTTTAAGGAATCTAAACCACAGGTAGCAACTGAATTTCATTACAGACCTGATCACTGCCCTATATTTTATCTTTATTTCTATTTATTGAGCAAATTCCCCAGCCTCTTTCTTCCTACACATCCTAAGGGTTGTAGATATGCTCAGCAGATTCACTTCTTTCTCTGGGATCCCATTACACAAGATGACACACTGGAATATCACACAACCCACCAGCCACCTTTCAAAAGCTTAACAGACTCTTATGCCTGTTTTCTTACTTTTACAAATATTTTTGGAGGGCAGATTCTATTCTAGAAGCTGGTGAGATACAATAGATAACAAGGAAAATAAAGGTCATCGCTACCACATTATTTCTGCATCACTTTATGATTACCACATTGTTTCTGCATCATTTTATGATTTCATAGAACTCTATTATTTTCTGACAGTAACAGTGATTAACTTTTTAAATTATTCAATGTCTGAAATTTCCAAGAAGATATAAAGGAAAATGCAATGAAAGACCATGAATCCATCCCTCCTGAATTTCATGTCCTGTACATTCCTATCCTTATCCCCTGCTGACTTGTGTTCATTATATCTGTGCATTTCTTTATGCTGTTATTACATATTCTCATATGCCTAAGCAATAGTGGTTTGACATGTTTTAAAATTGCATATACATAAAGTGTGTTTTTAAACAGGTCTTTTTTAAAAATCTAAAGTCAAGATAAGCAAATATCTTTGATTACACTGGAAACCTCAACAATTTACCAAGTTTGCAGGTGGAAAAATATATTTTTCTTTTTATTTACCACCCAGGAAACATACAAGAATAAATTTAAATGTAACTATACATATGACTATACATGTGTATATACAAAACATATAGAGTTAACAGCAAAAATAATAGAGTTCAGTGTGTTCTATAACCATTAAAAACTTTGAGCAGAGGGATGGAACAGTGGCTCAGTGGTTATAGCGCTTGCCTGGCATGCATGAGGACATGGGTTCAAACTCCAGCACCACATACATAATGAAGTGTCAGAGCAATAAAAGCTACATGAAAAACTAAATAAAATTGATTCTTTCTCACTGCTCCTTTCTCTTAAAAAAAAAAACTTTGAGCAGATTGAAAATCACTTGTATATGTGTTTTTTAAGGATTAGAATTTTAAATACTACAAAATACATAAAAAGGTTTACAGCAAAAAGTTAGCCTCCTCTGTCATTGCCCCCAAGCCACCCAGAGACCCTTCCCATAGGTTACCAATGTAACTTCTTACCTATATATCCTGAAATATTCCATACATAAATAAGTAATCATGTATATACTCTTCCCCCCTTTTCTAATACAAATGGCAACATCTTGCTGTATTCATTTCATAGTAAATCTTACAGATCTGTTCACACTGATGCATATGGATCTGCCTCATCATTTTCAATAGCTACATTCATTATACAGATGTGCTATGCTTGATTTAGCCTATTACCCATCAATTGAGAGGTAACTTCAAATCTTTTGAGGAAAAAAAAAGTATTTCTGGTAATAACTCCTACATACATGTCACATTGTTCAAGAATAGTCACAACATATATCACTTAACATGGAAGTGATTTAAAGAGTGAGCTAGATGATAGGTAAGTAAGTAAATAGATAGGAAGAAATAGATACAAAATATTTTGATGAATATTTCAGAAGTGTTTACTATACAGCTTATACAATTTAACTCCCACTAGTCATATATGAAAATATCTTTTTCTCTACCCTCTTGTCAGCATAATATACTATTTAGCAAGCTAAATGATAAATGGTATCTTACTGAGGTTTTAATTTGCGATATGTTTTAAATGCTTAACCTCAAATTTAAAAGAAATAGACAAACTTAAAATAATATAAACTAGGTATATACAAAGCCTAATGAATGAAACACCCTGAGTTTATTAACAGGAAGGTGCATGGGGCTAGGGGTGTAGCTGAGAGATAGAGTGTTTGCCTAGCTTGTACTAGATCCTGAGTTCAATCCCCACCACAAAAAAGGGAGGGTGCTATAAAATTCAAGCCATGGCACTAACCTATAAAAAGGTTTATTAGATTCACATGAGCAACAAAGACAAACATCTAATTATAATTAAAATATTGCCCAACCTCTTAAACCAATGCAGAATGTTGACATAAGTACAAGCACTGTAAAAATTCAAGGAGGTTCTCGTCTACTGAGAGAACACCCAGCAGCTGTCTAAAGTTCAACTACTTAGAAATGCCATTACTACCTATCATAGTCTGATTTATGACACATAGCTTTCCTGAATTTAATTGATAAAAAAGAAATATGAAGGAAAAATTGAGAATAAAAGAAAGTGGTTACACTCAGTGTGTGAAAGTGTCACACACACTCTCGTGGACCCCAAGATTGCCCTATCAGCTCAATCATGGACTGGAGCCAGGTCACCTGGATTCTGAACCAGGGTGTGGCCACTGACTTGTTAAGTGAACCCAGTCATTGCACTTGAACCCTGTGGCCTCTGATTCTCATCTATTAAAGTGAAAAGGTTGAGTTGGGTTTTTGTTTAAAGTCCTTCCCAGGCTGGGGATGTAGGTCAGTGGTAGAGTTCTTGCCTACCATTCTAAGGCCCCTAGGTTCCATTCCCAGCACCAAAACATAAAAAAAAGAAAATCATTCCCCACTGAAGATGCACTTATCAACAGGTGGCTTTTGGAAAGACTAAATATAGACAGAGGCCTCCACTCACCTTCTTGAAACATATATTTATGAGATGTATGGCTGTAGCTTGGGGATGACCAGTAATAACTAAAACCAAAAAAAAAAAAAAAAGGTTTCTATGTATTTTAAGAAATGTCGTACAACCCAAGGCATTTGTAGGGATATATTGGGAAGAAGAGGTAGGGAGGGATAACGGTGGGTAATTGGGGGAGGGGCTCTTGGGGGTAAATCTACTCTTCAGAATTTATGTATATATATTATATTATTTTGTTAGAAGCTTGTTTGATTGTTCAACAAATAAATTTCTGAATTAAATAAATAAATAAATTTCTGAATTAAATAAATAAATAACAAAGAGTATTATAACCTCAGGATCTGTGCAAGGAGTCAACTGACAGGAGTAAATGTTCTATCACATGCCATGACTCAGAAATGAGAAAATACATTCTGAAAATTGGAAGTGATGATTAAATCAGTGAGACAGAAAATTTATTCAGCTCAAGACCTCTGCAACAGAACTGGCTATTTCACACCTGCACCCACACCTGCCATAAAGCCAAAGGGATGGACTCCATTAAATCATCTTTCGAGCCATCATCTGCAATACCTGAGGTGGGATGACAGGTCTGAGGATTTCCAGCAGGATTTCTATCCATGGAAATGAAAAGCAAGACAACCACATCTAATGAAATTAAAATCCAGCAAAATGGAAAAGCTAACAGAAACTATCCTAAGGAAAGGTACACTTATAATGGTAATCTTCATCAAATAGAGAAACTTCATAGATCAAAAATAACTGAAACATGAGACTCAGAGGAGGAAAAACCAAAGAAACAAAAGTAAATACCTAAAACAGAAGAACGAAGGTCAGTTAGTCAAGCACCAGTTTCTATTTATGAATTAATTATTTTTTCTCTTAACAAATACTTATCATTCTAGAGATTTTCTTATACTTAGCTACCTTTCTGCTTCATGCCATCAGGTATTTTTTGGGCTTGTTCATTAGCTGGTCCTCACCCTACAGAGTGAACATGGAGAAGAGTTAAAACACCTCACAGGCAAGCTTACTCAGGTAAGGGGCAATAATAAAAGATGTATGTGGCATAATGCTAGAGATAGAGGAAATGTTGAAACTGAGACTTGTAAAGAATCATCAGATTCCATTTATTCATTATTTAAGAGCCTGCATGGCTATGAACCCCATTCAATTCTCCTCAGAACTCTGGCCACTTAACCCTGGTCTTTGACATGAGTTCAGCCTGCCTGCTTGTTTAGTCCTGATTTCCTAACCCTGGAAACTTGATCCCTGCCCACCCTCACATACATACACACACTCCTGAAACAGGCGTCCATGAGCAGACAGTTCTGGTGCCACAGTTCATATACTCTTGACCTCATCCCTAATGGCAGCCTTGTCTGATTGGACCAGTGCATTGACAGAACCACTTTGCCCAGGGGCTTTCCCAATACCACAGAGGCTCTGAGAGATGCCTGGACCTATGCACATGCACAGGCCACAAATGCAAGAAATAGACTCTCTTCCAACAGGGGAGAGAAGCTGATAGTAAATGCTGCCCCTGCCTCGTGTCCTCTGGTCTGACATTCTGAACTGTCCCCAGATCTCAGTAGAATTGCCTGCCATAGCCCACAGCACTGACCTCAACAAGGAATCTGTATTGGTCTGCTCAGGCTATTAACAAAACACCACAGACCAGGAGCCTTAAACAACAGAAAGTTACTTTCTCACAGTTCTAAAGACTAGAAGTCCAAGATTACGGTGCTAGCAGGATAGATCCCTAGTGAGAGCTCTGCACTTTGCTTGGACACGGCCAGCTTCTCTCGTGTCCTCACATACCCTTTCCTCAGTGCATGCACACAGCAGGAAGAGAAAGAGAGCAAGCTCTCCAGTGTCCCTTCTTATAAGGACACTGATGCCATCAGAGCAGGCCCTGCCCTTATGGCCTCATTTAATCTTAACTACTTACTTAGAGTCTCTCTCTCCACATGCAGCTTCCTTGGAGGCTCCAACATATCAATGGGAGGGGGCATTCGGTTCATAACAACATTCTTAGTTCTGCTTCCCTCCCTCGGTCTCCCCTATCCCTCATTCCAGCACCTTGGGATAGCCTCCCAAACAAGTAACCTTGCAGGAGTCTTCTTCTTAGGCTCTGTTTCCAAGACCCCAGCTAAGATGGCACACCACACACACATTGTGCTTTGATCCCACCTGGCCAGATGTTCTCTGCCAGTCATAGTGCCAATCCCCCTCCCCAAGCTGTTCTTCTGTTCTCAGACCCCTCCCAATTTAATCCACCCCACTGCCTAGGTTTTAAGTCAGCCATCAAGTTATCCAACAAATAAACTTACTAGATTCCTATTACAGGCCAGGATTCTAGAGCAAATACCCATGGCTCTCAGATCATGAATGTAGGTAACATGGGCTAAAGGGGAGCAAGGTGTTCTCGAGTCCATCTGTCCAATGCCATAAAGTTTTATGTCTTCCATTAAAAATGGGAATTCTTTATTTTCATAAAAATGGAGCTTTTTCTCTTTTTAATTTAATTTTGTTTTGTAATGATATAAAGCATTTCTATGGTTCCAAAGTCAAACATACAAAACAAAGTACAGAGAAGACTAATTTCTATCCCTTCCACCTGGTCTTTCCTTCCCCCATGAGTAACTACTAGGTTTTTATTTTTCCACTTTAAATAATTACATAAACAAAGTAGGCAAAGACCTAATTTTTAAAGATTAATAGCTAATTTAAATCCATTCATGGTACAGCACAGACATAGGGCTTCTGTTTAAGATATCTTTACAAATTGATGGGGAGACTTAAAAAAAAAAAGAGACTCTGAACTCTGGGACTGCAGAGGAAGAAACAACCAAAGTGACAAGAAACTGCACACTATGTGGCAAAAAACAATAGTGGACTTCCAGAGACATCAAATCCTTATCCCTGGATCTCATGAATGGGCAAAGGGAATGAAGGTTACAAATGCAATTAAGGTTACTCATCAGCTGACCTAGAGATAAGATTATCACTGATCATCCTGCTGAGCCCAGTGAAATCACAGAATCCTTAGATGGGAACAAGGAGACAGAAGTTCAGAGTCAAAGAAATATTTGAAGATTCTGGCTTTGAAGATGGAGGAGTAGCACAAACCAAGGAAGGTAACCCCTAGAAGATGGAAAAGGCAAGGAATCTCCCCTACAGCCTTTGAAAGGAACACAGTTATTCTGACACCATAATTACTAGCCCCATGAGACCCATTTCAGACTTCTGACCTCTGGAACTGGAAAAGAAATGTGTTACACGCCACTAGATTTGTGGTAATTTGTCATGGCATTAATAAAAAGAAGACAAGAAACCAGTCTTGGGGGACAAGTAGATTCAAGGATGGATTTCCACAGAAGATGACATTTGCCTGGGTCCTATGGATGAACCAGATTTGGGGTATGGGAGTTCCGAGGCCAGAATATAGCATATGCAAAGGCCCCATGGTAACAGGTATGGGATAGGCCCAAGATGGCTACAGTTAGGCTACCTCACTGAGACTTCTGCCAGCTATGTTTTAGCATGTAGTCAAGGTCATAAACACCCTGATTCAGCATATTATTCAAGGTCATAAATATCTGCTTGTGAGCATACACTCACTTATATAACCTGTTAGCACTGTGCCTTCTTTGTTTGGCCTGCACATAAGAAAAAGGGGAAAAAAGGCCATGGAAAGACTCAGAGGCTCCTGCCACCCGCAAATAAAGCATTTCTACTATCCCAACTGCACCTCACATCTTCTTTCACCTGCCAGGATCCCAAATCTGTTTTCCAGGGTCTGAGGACCTGCAGAACACAAGATGTTTAAAATGTCAAGATCACAGACTTCGTTAGCCAAATTCCCATTTTTTCCAACAATTTCTCAAAGCAGTTCTATTAGTTATTAGGAATTAGGAATTCTATTAGTTAATTTCCTTTGTTTTATAGATTATGAGTTCTTACTCATATCTGGAAAGATTGAGCTACCTCAAAAACACAAAGTTCTACCCAACAAAGACACATCAAAAAAAAATAAAGCTACAGATCCATATCCCTGATGAACATCAATGCAAAAATCCTAAATTGGTTCTAGCAAATTGTATTCAAAAACACTTCAAGAAGATAATTCATTATGATTAAGCAGGCTTCATTCCAGGGATGCAAGGCTGGTTCAACATATGCAAATCAAAAAATGTGATTCTACACTTAAACAGAATTAAGGACAAAAACCATATGATCATTGCAATTAATGCAGAAAAGGCCTTTGATAAAATCCTATGCCCATTTATGCTCAAAACTCTAGAGAAGATAGGGATCAGAGGAACTTAATGTTGTAAAGGCCATATTATACTAGCTGGAGGTTTGGCTGTCTGCTCTCAACTCTTTTATACAATATAGTCCTCGAAACCCTAGCTGGAGCAATCAGGCAAGAGAAGGAAATAAAAGAGATAAGAATAGGAAGAGGGGAAGTCAAACTATCCCTTTATGATGATGATGATCCTATACCTGGAAGATCCAAAAAACTCCACCAGAAAACTGCTTGAGCTTATAAACAGATCTAGCAAAGTGGCAGGCTACAAGATCAATGTTCATAAATCAATAGCTTTCCTATACACTAACAATGTTAGGGCAGAAGAAGAAATCAGGAAATCAGTCCCATCCACAATATTCTCAAAAAGAATAACATACTTGGGAATTAATCTAATAAGGAAAGTAAAAGACTTCTACAAAAAAATGATGAGATATTGAAGGAAGAAATCAAAGACCTGAGAAGATGGAAAAATGTTCCATGTTCTTGGTTAGGCATAAATAATATAATTAAAATGGCCATTCTGCCAAAAGCACTATATAAGATTCAATACAATCCCCATCAAGATACCAATGTCATTCTTTACAGATATAGAAAAAGCAATTTTCAGATTGATTTAGAACAACAAGAAACCCAAAATAGCCAAAGCATTACTAAGTAAGAAAGATGAAACAGGTAGATTCACAATACCAGATCTAAAACTATACTACAGAGCTGTAGTAACAAAAACAGCATGGTAGGTATCAAAATAGGAATGAAGACTGACGGAATAGAAGACTCTGAAACAAACACACAAATATTTATAAACATCTGATCTTTGACAAAGGGCATCAAAATATAACATGGAGGAATACTGCCTATTCAACAAATGGTGCTGGACAAATTGGAGAGCCACTTGCAGAAAGCTGAAATTAGATCCTTATCTCTCACCTTGCACAAAAATTGAATCTAAATGGATCAAGGAATTAGGAATTAAACTAGCTACTATATAACTGCTAGAAGAAAAATTAGGACCAACACTCCAGCATACGGGAATTGGCAACAACTTCCTCAACAAGACTCCTAAAGTGAAAGAATTACAGTCAAAAATCAATGATTGGGATGCCATTAAACTAAAAAGCTTCTGCACAGCACAGAATTGGCTAAAATTGTCAAGAGATGGGGCTGGAATAGTGGCTTACCAGTTGTGGCACTTGCCTGGCATTCGCAAGTACACGGGTTCGAACCCCAGCACCACACACACAACGAAGTGTCAGAGCAGCAAAAGCCACATGAAAAACTAAAGAAAAATTGATTTTTCTCTCTCCTTCTCTCTCTCTCTGTCCCTCTCTTTAAAAAAAAATTATCAAGAGACAACCTACAGAATGGGAGATAATCATGGCCTGTGATTCTTCCAACAGGGGACTAACATCCAAAATTTACAAAGTACTCAAAAAACTTAATAACAAAAACACAAACAATTCAATCAATAAATGGGCCAAAGAACTAAATACAAAGTTATCAACAGAGGAAATTGAGCTAGCCAATGAATGATTTAGAAAGTGTTCTAAATCACTAGTAATCATAGAAATGCAAATCAAAACTACATTAAAATTTCACCTCACTCCAGTCAAATTGGCAAAAATGAAGAATGTAAACAATAATAGATTTTGGAGGGGTTGCAGGAGATAGGAACTCTATCACACTGTTGGTGGAACTGTAGACTGGTACAGTGGCTCTGGAAAGCAGTGTGGAGAATCCTCAAAAAATTAGAGTTGGACCCACCATATGATCCAGCTTCTGGGTATTTTCCCAAAGGAGTTAGAATCAGCTTATCAAAGCAACAGAGCAAAGTCTATGTTCATAGCAGCTCAATTTACAATAGCTAAATTATGGAACCAACCCAGATGTCCCCCACTGGATGAGTGGATCCAGAAACTGTGAGATAGATAGATAGATAGACAGACAGACAGATACACACACATATACATACATACAATGGAATTCTACTCAGCAATTAGAAACCTTTGAATGCAAATGGATGGCAAATGGATGGCAATGGAAGAAATTCACTGAGCAAAGTTAGGCAAATCCAGAGAGTCAAGGGTGGAATGTTTTCACTCAGTTGTAGATGCTGGAGCTAAACCCAGGCCTGTGTGAAAGGTAGTGAACCTCAGGTATTAGACCCAGCAAAGACATAGTAACAAATAATCTAGGACAACCACAGATATGTAGCAGGGGCAAGGGAAATGAGGTAGGTGGGGGGAGAGGAGAGGGTGGGAGAATAGGGAGGGATCTAGGGAGACAATCAACAGTGTAGCATACTCTTTACCCACGGAGAATCCAAATAATTCTTATGCAATCATTTAATTATGGAAAATTCACAACTTAAGCATTTGTTTGAAAGGGTGAAATATAGAAGACTTAAGTGACTGGGGTATGGGCAATGTGGGGGTAATTCCGATTTAAGAATATATGCACATCATATTGTTACTTTATATGCATTTATCATTCTGCAATAACTCAACTCCTTAATTTAAAAAAAAAACCAAAGTTTTGAGTTTCACTTGTGAAAAAGGAAGTTACATTATTTAAATATAAATCTATCTATGTCTAATTAACAAATAAGCTCAGGTATGCAAGAAATACAACATTTATCTATTTTTCATATAAATCTGGATCTTGTCCCCCACTCCATTGGGCTATAAGGAAATTCAAGCCCAGTGAATTTTCTATTCAGTTATTCCTAATGCATATACAGGTCCTCACTTTGATCATGGCTGTGCCAAGGTCCTGAGGTCCCTGAAGCACCTAAGTATTGAGGAAGCCCTTGGGGTCATATCATTCAGGTCACTGATCCTCAGCGGTTACAGCTAATATGTGCATTGCCCCAGCTGGTGTCTCAGGCTCAGTGGTTCCAATATCTCTAAGGTCTCAATGCTCTATGGCAAGACTGAGGGTCCAGGATCCTAAGGCCATCCTCAATGGTATCACCACGATGCTATTTCAACTCCATGGTACTCCCACCTCCCTAGAATATTAACTTCAAAGCAACCATTTCCAAGGCTCAGAGAATCTCCCTCCTCTCACTCCTTTCTGGGTTTCAAAAGCCCTCATCTCTAACCATCAGGAATGTTTGGAGAGGTCTCTTCTTAGAACTTCACCTTTTACAAAAGAATAGAAAAAAATACAGTGTTGTAATGGTCTCAGATCCTTCCCGAGCCAGATCAGAGAAGACAGTAGATAACAGAAGGAAACCATGTGTATACTTATTAATATCTCAACTAACTGGCACACCTATGTTTCAAAAAAGGAGGTAATGATGTTTGGTTAGCACAAAGCTAAGTAGGGGAAAATCTATCTAACCATTTATGGCCATAAAGTGACTTTGTTAACAAGTATTATCCCCAAAATAACTATGTGATAGTCTCTCAGTATGATCATGTTTGTTTGGGGTTTGGCAGGGTCACATAAATATTCTAAACTTGTTAGATTTCGTGAGAAAGATGTAAAAAATGGCACCATGATGTTCTGGGGATTCTCTAACAGCAAAGGAAATGAAAGCAATTAAGATCAGAATGAGCCTAAGAAGCTAATCAGCAAGCATCTGGCTCAGATGTTTCTATCTTGCTCAAGAAATTGTGAACCTTAAACATTGAGAATCCAGGATTCCTCATTGGTGATAAACAATATCTTGAAAAATAATAATAATCTATTTGCCACTTTGCTTTTGCCAAGGAAAGTCATTTTGGCTTAGGAAGAAGATAATTTGCCCTTCCCCATTTAGAAATGGGGAAATAACATTTAGAATTGGTGCAATATTGCTTACAGAACAGCTCACATCTGGTGGGATGCTTACCTGCCACCCATCCCAGAGAAATTCAATCCTTGTGTGTTGATGGCTAAGGTACCATCAGAATTTACCCATCTTTGTTTGGTTAGGCAGAACATGAGAGGACGTGTCATTAAATACATGGATACCTTCATCCCAGTGCTTCTACTCCTTCCAGCCCCACTACCATCCCTTTTTGTTTCAGGATTCTTGAACATCTTCTTTGACCCTCACATATCTATCTGTCCAAATGCCCATCTCTAAAAGGCAAATGAAAAGACACAAAATAAGAGATGAATTGCTATTAAGACACTATTATTCAATCTGGCAATTGATGGCCCTCCCTGTAATTACTCAGGGATCCCTGAGGGAAGCAGAGCTCCTGTTTAGAGAATTACCATGATCAGCAGAGGCAGGTTTGCCTTTTCTACATTTTATTTCTTTATGAATTTGCATTTACAAAAATGTATATGTGTATAAGTATGTAAGTGTGTATGTTTCTAATGATATAAGCTCACAGGTAAATCTACCTATTCTTTTAAAATGGCTATAAATTATTCCAGGATGTCATCCTATCATTTTTTCAATCCAGACAAGCTTACATTAGAAAAATTACATATGCATATACACATATATATTCTATATTTATGTATAAACATACACACATACTATACATTTAATTTTTACAAAAATGTACAAATAAAACCATTAGACATGGAAAAAATAATTTTCACTTTGGTAGGGACATATAAAAAGACATTATACTCTTCTTCTGGCAACAAAGACTGCCTATCAGGTAGGAAAACTGTTAAACATTTCTCTTCCAAACAGAAAGGTTAGAAAGCTGATTTCTATAATCCTGCTGGGTCCCACATCCTGGGCCTTGGGTGTACCTCTGTTTGCTATACATCTCTGAGACAAGAATACTAAGCATTTACTTAAACAGACACTATCCATGAGGCCACTCTCTGACAATCAGGTACCCAAGAAAGGACTGTGAAAGAATGTGTATCCCCTGTAATGGGCAAATGAGAACTTGAAACAGTGCCAGAAAGTGTGTCCCATCAAAACAGATCTTTGCCATGTGGAACATCAATTGTGATTCCCTGGCAACATTTTTATAATACTTATAACATCTCTCTATATACACAAGTACGTGTGTACAATACATAGAGATCAAATTTGGGACAATGCTTAAAATGGAAGAATCTGGACTATCCCCAAAAGATGCTGGTACTGCTGAAATAAACAAGAAGGGCTGGGAATTCACATTCTGATTGCTCACAGGCAAGGCTCACACCTGCCTTTTCTTTCACTGTGTATTAACTGATACTCAGACCTGAGTCTTATAGAGGAACAGTACGACTTAAATCTTACTCAGAAAGCTCTCAAACAACCAAAATAATTTCAAATTTCTGAATCTTTTGAGAAACCACCAAACTAGTTGTCATGCCCATATCAGAAAATAAATTAGTAGTGATACAAAGGTTTCTCTCGCCAGCTGTAGAGAAAACAGCAGGTGTTAACCCAAACCAAAATATGTTGCCTGGCCAATTTTAAAGAATTATATCTCAATCTTGACCTTGGCAGGAAGCCCAGGAGTTGAGACCCTATTGTCTGTGTTTGGTCAGGAAACAAACCATCTCCAGAATTTGGAGAAATTTTACTCTAAGGGGAAAAGATAACAAAATAAAGCTGTGGTTTGGTGTCTCAAAAGACCATTAAGTGGAACTAAACGGTTCCTCCAAGATACCCATCAGAAGCTTCTAAATGAGATCCTCCTGCAGTTCATACCTCTTTCTAACTTGTTTCAGGAAAAAATAATACAGAATACCACCTAGCAGTCCATGACATGTATCCTTTTAAATAAAAGTATGCCTGAACTGCTTACATTTTAAATGACTGACACAAAACTTTGAAAGTACACAAGCAAGCCACCTGTTGCCTTGTTGAGCTAGGGTGGATTTGTGGTCCTCTGATCTGCTAGGACTATCAAACATCTTATCGTGTCTCTGGGAGCTCTGGGGCTCCATTCCACCCTCTCTTTAGTTTGAAGACGGCATTGTTTACTCACAGATTTCTTGCTGTCACCCAAATCCTATTTCCTGATAACTGTCATAGTAAAGAGTTTGATGGCTTTCTAAAGAATTGACATGAGATGCTTTTAATTGTTTGAATACCTGGTGAATATTCAGAGGTAAGTTTTACTGTTTCCATATCAGAAAACATCAGCTGGAAATGAGTCATCCTTAAACCTCATTCCTAGCTACCTTTTGAAAAATTCTGAAAAGAATCAGTGAGAGGGGCTGGAGCTCATCAATTACGGTGCTTGTCCAGCATGCTCAAGTACATGGGTTCAAACCCCAGCACCACGTATAAAACTAAGTGTCAGAGCAACAAAAGCCACATGAAAAACTAAATAAAAATTAATTCTATCTCTCTTGCATGCGCTGTTCCTCTCTCTTAAAAAAAAAATCTGTGGGAATAAGACATCAGCCTAAGAATACCAACTTTTGAGTTCATTGTCAGAAATACATCTTATTAGACACAGGCTAACAGCATTGCTTAGAGCTAAATCTGCTTGATTAAATATGGTTTTGTATTCATATATCTGTAAGAAATTGAAAGACACATTCAAGGTCAGAAACTAGTCCTTCTATAGAAACTTGACTTTTATAAGAAAATAGGGTAGATTTAAATCATTTCTATTGCTGTGTCTTTTCCAAGAATATCACCCACCAAAACCATAACAACCCCCTGAAGCTGTACTGTCAAATTACATTAAATGAATCCCTGCCATATGAAGAGGGGAATTTAAATCAGGAATTTCAGGTGGGCAAATCTTAGAAATAAATGATTCTAGAAGCATGGCCACCAGAGCAGGCCACTCAGAGCAGTAAAGAGAAATGAAGAAGTTGGACCAAACCTCACATTCTGAAAGGGTTCATTTCTTTATTAACCATGAAGAATTATGCAATCTTAGGGCCCAGAGAAGTCAAATCTTCCTGGATTTAGTTCCCAGCTCTATGACTGGCTCCACTAATCCCTACTGTCCTAGACTCCTCAAAAAATGAAAATCTTAGTATATTGCTCCCACCTTTCAATAGCAGGATTAGTAAATTTGTCTGTGGGAATGTTGGGACAATTGGAAGAAAAGAATAATATGGCAATATATCACACTAATACTTTTCCCCAACGAAAGGACCAGGGAAAGACAATATGCCCCTGACAATGTGGGAGCTGGGAGGAGAGAGAATAGAGGGACAAAGAAGTTCCTCGTTGAGGCCAAGGCCATGACAATAGCCAAGCAGCCAGACAGTAGCTGTGACTTTGATTCCATATCCACCCTGCATCCCTGACAGCATGTTGACCAAATAAATATGTCCAAACTCTCCATCCTGATAAAAGACATCAGCACCAGAAATACCCAGAACCAAAAGTCAATAGGCACTGAAGTTCATTCAGGCATGGTGCCTGATATATTCTACAAATGTCCAACACGTAGCAAAGCATTCAAATGTGACAAGATACAGATACTACAACAATAAGCCATATCATTGTTTGGAAACAATCCATCACTAAGTAAATAAGCCAACTTAAGTCAGAGACAGAAGTTAAAACCCCAGTCTCCTCATAGCAAACAGCAGCATCTCATCCTCAGGAGTGGAAGTTGCAGTTCACTGCTGAGGGTTAACTACTATTTGAGCAGCTCTAAGAAAGCTCACCTGTGCCAAAATCAATCCAACAGGCATTCACTCAAAATCTCCCCATGATAAGGACACTTCTAAGAAAGTCAGTGGGTTTCATAGACAATCATCAGATGATTGTCAAGGGACTTAAGATTTCACAGCAGATAGGGAGAATATGAATTTCCACAGATTAAAATATCAAAGGCAAACCAGAGAGTATAAGGCCTGTAGAGAAGAGCCTAGTAGGGAAAAGGAGTTATATCTTATTCATAAGGCTATCACTCACTTATGGAGGACAAGCTTAAAACCTAATGGTTGCACTTTTTTGAAGTCATTAACAAAGATAAAATTGCATATATCACCTCATAGAAAATGTGGAATTAAAGAAGAGCAATAACATCCTTTTTTTTTTACAAGGAAGAGAGAAAAATGAAAACATTAAATTGGAGAAGAGATGTCTGAATTCAAAACCAAGATGGGAATTAGAAACCAGCTATTGTCAGATGAAGACTCCATGGTCATACATAATTAAAGCTCATGGGGCCAATGGCTCCTCATCAATGGAATGTCTCCAAGAACTGCGATGGGGGTGGGGAAAAAGCCCGCAAGAGCAGCACCACCTTAGTTAGAAGGGCCAGAATGAATAATTCTTGTTCCACTAGGTGTAAGATTCATATGCACACTTGAATCCCTGAGAGCTTTGTAAAAGTAGAGATTCTCAGACTGCGGACTTTTGAGGATGGGTCTCTTTAAAGTACAGCTGGTCCCAGATGTTGAAACCACCGAATCTAGCTGCAAGGAACTAGGAGCTCAGAACTACTCCCAATTTTCTAGAAGGTACTGATGAAGCATATATGAAAGAAAAAATGGAAGAGGAGGAGGAGAAGAAGAAGAGGGAGAGGAAGAAGAAAGGAGAAGAAGAGGCAGAGAGGAAGATGGGGAGGAGAGGTTCTACCACTAAGGACTACAACTGCAGACTCCAGCTGCTCCAAAGCTCCATTCATAGTTCTCTCTCCATCACAGCACACCTAGAAAAGCAGAGAAGATTCCAGATCCTATCCTTCCGCATTTACTGAACCCAAACTTCTCATGAAAGAAGGAGCAGTAGAACCCCACACTGGACTTGAGTTGATCTGAATTCCAAACCTAGCCTTGACACTGCCTATATAACTTTAGACAACTCATATGAGCCTCAGTTTCCTCAGATCTATCTCAGGAGGTTGAAGATTTAAGTGAGAATATATGTGAATCACTTTGCATAGTGACTTACTCAGGGGACTAATAAATGTTCATTAGTTCATTCATTTAAGGGACTACGCTGCAACCAGAGAGAGGTTTTGAATTTTCAGCCTCCAAAATCCCTTGTCTTGTGACACTTAACTCTCCAAGTCTGCTGCACTCCGATATGTCCCTAACCTGCAACCCAGGGAGATTCCCATTAGAAGGTCCAGAATAGTAAATAGAAAGCACAGGCTCACCTGATAGGGTGTAATATGATGGTTTCTGCTATTCAAGATCGTGCCTGATGCCTTGCACACTGCAGATGAATAATGAATGAATGTTTGCAGAATGAATTACCCAAGGAAGTCTTGGAGATAACCTGTGAATTTCATTTTAGAGTGATTTTTCTTTTCCTTCACATTCAGAAAAAGTGACTGAAAGATAATCTTAAACAAGCTAAAGCATTTCCCCCATCTGTTTAGTTTCTAAGTCTCTAAAACTAAAAATGATGATAATTTCACCAAGAAAGGAGAACACCAGCTAAAGGAACACCGCACCTACCAAATGACCGCTCCTCCCCATTAAGGGCCCACACAGTATCCACTAGGTGATTTTTACTTCATGAGAACACACCTCCAAATTTAAAATGCAGGTTGTCAACAGAACAACCAAATTATTCTTACTGAAAAATTATTTTTTGTTTGAATGAATCCATTTTGGTAGTAGGTGGAAACTTGGGCCTTGAGAGTTGACTCCTGTCACAGTAAAGAAGGAAGGGTAAAGCATTTGTTCCAACATTTTTCACATATTTTTGTTGATATTTTATGTTTCACTACCTCAATATTTTATGTTTCACTACCTTAATTTACCTTTGCATAAAATGCCAATAGCGTTTACTTAGAGCTCATCAGTCATCAGTGCTCTTTCAAAGCATTCTCCAATCTTTCTCTTCATGTGCCTTCTCCTGATCACCAACCTTTACCACACTCACTAGGATCACAGTGAAATCTCCTATCCACCATATTTATAGTAGCATTTCCCCATCTAAGTCACTGTACCCCACCACTTTAACATTCCCAAAATGACCATTCATTATACTTTTCCAACCAAAGTCCTGTGATGTTCCCCCACTGCTTATGGAGTAGCCAAACTACACAAAGCAACAGGCAGTTGCGGGCCCCCAGCATGGGACTTCAGTCCCTATGGCTTTCACCATAATCTTTTACTGACTCTAAGCCACTAACACACTCTAGCCCCTGAGCCCACTTTGCTCCTTCCTAATCCCAAGCCTTTATCCATTCTAGTCTCCTCAGTGAAGAAGTCCACCCCGCTCCTTGCAAACTCCAAATCCACAAGGACCGCAAACCCTCAAATCCACAGAATCTTTGCACCTGACACCAGTTCAGGCTTCCCCATTTAGCTTCTCTAGCAGGTTCTGTACTCTGCAGTTAGCACCTTGTCATTTACTAACTTTTGTTGCTATTCAAAAAAAAATACTTTTTTTTAGTGATACTTAAATGTTCTTATGTCTTTGACTTTCCTCGCTAGACCCTAAGTTTCTTCAGCACAGAAAACGCATCATACGCTGTCTTTGCAATCCACTAACAAGAACAACCATGGAAGGATGGGGGTGCAGTGAATAGGCTAGTGGGCTTAAGTGGGAAAGCCTACTTCTCTGAAGGAAAACAGCCATGCTAACTTTCAGTTTCCAAAGACCAGGGGCTCCTCCTCATAATTATCCTAAGGAATGAAGGTTGGCCTTCTTCAAGTTCCAAGTTCAATGCCACAGAGAAGGAAGCAGAAAAATAAATAAACTGGGGCAGATGTAACAGTACCAAAGCAAGATGAAGAAATCTTATGACCATAACCTCCTGCAGAGGTTAACAACTTCTGGGTTTAAGTTTTCTTCCCTTTCATAGAGGCTGAAATTAAAGAGAACTTGTATTTTTGTGTTTAATGACTTTTCTGATAAAAGACAATACAAAAAGAAAAAAGAAATTATATACTATCTGTGTTTATGCGCATACACTATTTATGTACATATACCAAAAAAAGCACCAAAAACAGTTCCAAAAAAATCACTACCACACGCTTCCAATTGCAAACCCTCAAAATATTGCAGAAATACCAGCATAACAACAAAGCCAGCAGAAATCACAGTGGTCTTAACTTCCTTTACAGAAGAATGACTACTTTTTGTTACTACCTAGAAGACCAAATAGAAAACCGAGTCTACTTGAGATACCCTGTCTCTAACATTTATTTAAACCTGTTCCCTAGGGCTGGAACAGTGGATCGGTGATTACAGCGCCTGCCTGGCATGCGTAAGTACGTGGGTTCAAACCCCAACACCACGTACACAACAAAGTGTCAGAGCAATGAAGGCTACTTGAAAAACTAAATAAATTTGATTCTCTCTTTCTCTCTCTCTCATGGTCCCTCTTTAAAAAAAAAAAAAAAAAAAAAAACCTGTTCCCTCCTGAATAAATCTACCATTCTATATCTTATAAAATACATACTATTCAGTTCACTTATTTTCAAGTTATTGCCTCTGAATGCAAAGCAAAAAGTTGTGAAAAGGAAAATTCAGAGGTTCTTGTGAGATGAGCAGGAAGCAGACTACAATGCAATTCAAACAGGGATCTCTCCCCTACGCACCTATATGACACTTGTTCTTGGGGAACTCTGATGAATTAAACCCCAGGCCCACCTACTTAAATTTCAAAACTTAAAAAAAAAAAGTGTCACTTTTAACAATGATAGACAAGCAAAGGGAGAAACTGGATGAAATTTTAAAACAAAACATCTCTTTGAAGGAATCTAAGTTACTAAGACAACCAGAACCTGAAAGGCCAAGTTGGTATAGTGGGCAAGCACAGAAATCAGTCCATCACCATTTAGGTATTTGCTGATGTGTAAATTTCCCGCAGAGAGTAGAGAAGCAGAGCAAAAAACAGCTGCTACAGGGCTGATAAACTATGCAGACTGTCACCACTGATAAGGAGATAATACTTGGATTTCAGAGCCCACCCACATGGAGGAATCCTGCTATATCCTCTGAATTTCCAACTGGGACCCCTGAAAGGCTATACATTTTGGGTAAGAAAGGTTGAATTAAGACAATTAAAATTCTATCAGAAACTAAAGAAAAAATCATCTGTGGAAATATATGTGAGTAGAGCCTCTTAATTTTTCATTTATAATGTTCAGCATTCCATTAAAAATTGACAAGCATACTAAAAGACAAGACTAAGAGGAAAAGAAACAAACCATAGAAATAGTTTCACAGGTGATACAGATATTGGGGTTATTAAACATAGACTTTAAAGCAATTGATTAAGGCCGGGGCTATGGCTCAGCAGCAGAGTCCTTGCCTAGCATGTGCCAAGCCCTGGTTCAACTCCCAATAGTGCAGAAAAGAAACGAAAGAGAAAACCAGAATATATATGTGAATTATATAGAAATTTTAGAACTGAAAAATACAATGTAACTAAGAAAGTAAGAATGCTATAGATGGATTTATAGGAAAATAGACTGAGCTGAAGAGAGAATGATCTGGAAGACAATGACTCAGGGAAAAAAAATGTCCAGAGTGGAACATAGAAAGAAAAAGAAAAATGCAAAGAAAACAAAAAAGGACTATTTTAATCTATGAGAGGAAATTAATGTTTATTGAGTACATATTGAATACATGCCTCAGGCTAGACAGAGTTGTTTTAAAGTAACTGAACTTAACTTCTTAAGTTACACTTTAATATATTTTACCAACGAAGAAAAAACATTCATAACTGGTGTTCAAAAGAACTTTTATTTTAACATATTCGTAATAATAATTTTAGCAAGCACTTTGCTGTATACAAGTGAGACCTAGTAAAAGAACATAATGCTGTCTGAAATTGGGAAAAACAAGATTTATGTGCTGGTATCATGTACTTGCTGGGCATCCCATAGGCATCACTTTTCTTACTGGTGAGAAGAAACAAATTCCTATAAAGCTATTGGGAGGAATAAATGAGTTACAGTATATAAACTGCTTAGCAAAACACATGGCCTGGGGCTGGAGCAGTGGCTCAGCGGTTTCGGCGCTTGCCTGGCAAGCACGAGGACCGGAGTTCAAACCCCAGCACCACATACACAACTAAGAGTTGGAGCAACTAAGGCCATGTGAAAACTAAATAAAATTGCTCCTTAAAAAAAAAAAAAAAAACACATGGCCTGAATGAATGTCAGTTCTCTCACCCCGTCCCCAAATCTCACTCACATTCAGTGAGTATCTACAATAGTCTGCTAATTCACCTTAGTTCACCTATGAATCAAACAAGTGTAATATATCCCTATTTCACATGTTTTGTCAAAAATATATGCTTCAGGGCTGGAGCAGTGGCTTCATCAGTTACAGAGCTTGCATGGCATGCTCAAGAACCTGGGTTCATACCCCAGCACCACATATACAACTAAATGTCAGAGCAACAAAAATCAGATGAAAAACTAAATAGAATTGATTCTATCTCTCTCTCTCTCTCCCTCTCTCTCTGTCTCTCCCTCTCTCTAAAGATAATAATAATAATAATAATAATAATAATACATGCTGCTGCATCCTTGGACCAACAATAGCGATGTTCATAACAGTTAAAAGAATATGTTGGGGGCTAGAGCAGTGGCTCGCAGTTACCGGCGCTTGCCTGGCATTCCCAAGTATACAAGAACCCCAGCACCATGTACACAATGAAGTGTCTGAGCAACAAGGGCTATATGAAAAATTAAATAAAATTGATTCTGTCTCTCTGTCTCTCTCTCTAAAAAGAAAAGAAAAATGCTGGATTTCACCTAAGTGGAAAAAAAAATAACACTGTCAGAAAAATTGAAGAAGTGATAATTTGATGAAAAGGGTGAGGATTTTGTTCCAGAATATGTTGGATTTTAGGTGCTAACTGGTCTCCTAGCTGGAGATGTGCATACATAGTTAGAAATGCAAACCAGGGTCTCAGAAGGGAGGCAGAAGATCAACTGGATAAGAAAAGCCACAGAATAACAGGCCATCATGGGAAAATGTAATGCAGGAATAGAGGGTCAATATAATATACTAATTATAGCCAGTGTTTTTGGAGGTCGAGGGAAGAAGTCAGTCAGTTCCCACAACCAGTGTGAACAGCAGTATACAACATGGTCTCTTGGGGCTCACTTTACCACATAAGTCACAATCACATCCTACTAACCAGATTCCTATCACATGGTTTCATAACAGCCTGTACTTTTCTTTTGTGCTCTTCTCATAACTGTATTTAAGTAATTGCTAATGAAATGATGGGTTCATTGCCTTTCCTCCTCGATTTCATGATCATTAAGGACAGGGGCTGTCTCCTGTGTTCACAACCACATCCTCAAGACCTAACTAGCAAAGACTCTTGCAAGTAGTAAGAAATATTTTGATGATTTAAAAAACGAGCAAAGGGCTGGAGCAGTGGCTCAGAGGTTATCGCGCTTGCCTGGCATGTGTGAGTACACAGGTTCAAACCTCAGCACCATGTATACAACAGAGTGTCTGAGCAACGAAAGCCACGTGAAAAACTAAATGAAGTTGATTCTGTCTTTCTCTCTCTCTCTCTCTCTCACACACACACACACACACACAAACTGTCACTCTCTCTTTATTTAAAAAAAAAAATTGAGTAAAAATGGGGATGGAGCAGTGGCTCGGTGGTTACGGTGCTTGTCTGGCATATGTGAATACACGAATTCAAACCCCAGCACCGCATGCACAATAAGGTTTCAGGTGGTGAAAGTCACATGAAAAACTAAATTTAAAAAATTGATTCTCTCTCTCTCTCTTCCTCTCTCTTAAAAAAAAATAAGTAAAAATCATTTCAAAGGTTATAAGCCTAGAATCTTGCTACTTACAGAGTACCAACATCAATATCACCTAAGCACATGTGAGATATATAAATTCTCAGGCTTGGAGATACTACCTCACAAGCCATAGGTGATTTTCATACACATAAAAGTTTGAACAGCAATGGATTAGTGCAGGTACTTTAGATTATGAGGCCAAGTGATCCTTTTCCTGAGTGGAGAGAGATGGAAGAAACAATTTTGATTTGGCAGCTTGGGTTCACCCAAAATTAATTGAAACTAATTTGTTCAAAGACAACTAGGAATGTGTAATGACTGTCTGATAGCTTACCCCTAATGCTGAAGCCCTCACTTTGGCTGTCTTTAGAGTCACCTGAGAAATTTTAGAAGTTACTGATGGCTGGCTTCCATCTCCCCTCCCCAGAGATTCCAGTTTAATAAGTACAGATCCTGGCTGGGCCACAGGGATTTGTAAAGCTCCCCAGGAAACTCTCATGTTCAGTGAAGGCTGAGAACCACTATCCTAGATAATTCCAGCCCTGCAGCTGGAGCCTCGTAACTGGATGTGCCTCAGATATAACCAAGTCTCTCCCTGCAGTGGGGTTTTTGCCAATCCCTAAGGAACTAGGTGGCCTGCTCATCTCAATAATGAACCAGCTCACTTCTGGTCTCACCCAGAACCTGATCATATTCTGATCCCACTTCTAGAGCATGAAGGTTTGTTTCTTTTTCTTTTTTTTTTTAATTTTATTTTTATCTTTTTTTTATTCATTCAACATAGTCATACATATAGGAGGAAATCATTGACACATAATCATGATCACATCCATAATGACAGAGCAGGCCAAGGCTGATGCCAGTACATGATTTCCCCCTTTTAGTTTCCCCCGATTCCATGTTGCCCCTACTTTACCCCTGTGTTAGTTGGCCTTCTCATGGAAGTCGAAGGTTCCCCACTGAGTTGATAACCCCCCTACTCCCTCCCTCCAGCTGCCTTGACATCCCTCTTATTCCCTCCCCCTCCCTGCCACCCTCTCTTCATCCCCCAGTGTCATAGGCAAGGTTCCCCCAATCATGTAAAAGTTCACCCATGTTGAGGTTATTATTAGCTTAGCCAACTTTCAGTTTCTTTTTACATGTATTCTAGCTTCCACATATGAGAGAAAATGTTAGGCCCTTCAGACTCTGAGTTTGGGATATTTCACTTAGCATAATTTTTTCCATCTCCATCCATTTGGCTGCAAATGCCATGATATTGTTCTAATTGCTGAGTAGAATTCCATTGTATATATTTACCATAGTTTTTGAATCCACTCGTCCAGGGAGGGGCATCTGGTTTGGTTCCACAGTTTAGCTATAGTAAATTGAGCGGCTATAAACACTGATGAAGCACTCTGTAATATGCCAATTATAGCTCTTTTGGGAAAATACCCAAGAGTGGGATAGCTGGGTCATAAGGTGATTTCAGCCCTAGTTTTTTGTTGTTGTTGTTGTTTTGTTTTGTTTTTGTTTTTGTTTTTTTTTAAAGAGAGAAGGACAGTGAGAGAGAAACAGAGAGAGACAGAGAGAATCACTTTTTATTGAGTTGTTCACATGGCTTTCACTGCTCTGCCACTTACCTGTGTACATGGGTGCTGGGGTTTGAACGCATGTACTTGCGCATGCCAGGCAAGCACCATAACTGCTGAGCCACTGCTCTGGCCCCCAGCCCTAGTTTTTTGAGAAGTCTCCATACTGCTTTCCAGAGTGTCTGCAGAAGTTTGCAGTTCCACCAACAGTGTGACAGTGTTTCGCTCTTCCCACAACCCCTCCAGCAAATGTCATTGTTTGTATTCTTCATTTTTGCCACTCTGACAGGAGGTAGAATCTCAGTGACATTTTGGTTTGCATTTCTCTGATTGCAGGTGATGTAGAGCATTTTCTCATATATTTATGGGCTTTTTGGACATCCTCCACTGAGAAATTTCTATTTAGCTCCCTAGCCCATTTACTGATTGGATTCTTTGTGGTTTTGGTGTTCAGTTTCTTGAGTTCTTTGTATATTCTAGATATTAGCCCTCTGTCCAAGGTGTACCAGGCAAAGATTTTCCCCCATTCTGAAGGTCCTCTCTTGACACTCTTGACCTATTCTTTATCTGTGCAGAAGCTTTTTAGTTTAATGGCATCCCATTCATTTATTCTTGGCTTTAATTCTTCCGCTATGGCAGTCTTGTTAAGGAAGGCAGGGCCAACACCTATGTCATATAGTGTTGATCCTATTTTTCTTCAAGCAAAAATAGTTGCCTGAAGAAAACTATTTAGTTCATAGTTGCTAGTTTAATTTCCAGCTCCTTGAACCATTTTGATTTGATTCTTGTGCAGGGTGAGCGGTAAGGTTCCCATTTCAGTTGTCTGCATATGGCTGCCCAGTTTGTCCAGCACCATTTGTTGAACAGGCTGTCCTTCTTCCACACCATGCTTTTGCCCCCTTTATCAAATATCAGATGGTTAAAGATTTGAGGGTTTTTCTTGGTATCTTCTACTCTGTTCCATTGATCTTCATTTCTGTTTTGATACCAATACCACACTGTTTTTGTTACTATAGCCCAATAGTATAATTTCAGGTCAGGACACCTCCTGCTTCCTCTTTCTTGCTTAGTAATGTTTTGGCTAATTCTACCCAAAGCCCTTTACAGATTCAACGCAATCCCCATCAGGATACCTATGGCATTTTTCAGAGATATAGATAAAGCAATTCTCAAGTTCATATGGAACAACAGGAGACCCAGACTAGCCAAAACACTACTCTATAGAAAAGAAGAAATAGGGGGCATCTCAATCCCTGACCTGAAATTATATTACAGAGCTGTAG
>PVKS010011129.1:0-57717 GCA_004027875.1 Aplodontia rufa
ACCTGGTGGAATGGTTGGGTGGGGGCTGTGTGACCTGGTGGTATTGTTGGGTGGTGTTGTAACCCGGTTGGTCCATCCTGGTGAGTGCACTGAGCAGTGGTCTGGGGGAAGGTGGGGCGTTTCTTGGAGGGTGTCACAGGGACCTTCCCCTGAAGGTTGCATCTGCCCTGTGGGTCTCCTCTCACTTGCTGTCTGCTTCCAGGCCCCAGGAAGGGAGCAGCCCTTCTCCGCCACACCACCTGCCACCACCAGCTGCCTCACATAGCCATGCAGTAGGCTGGCCGACTATGCACTGAATCTCTGAAACATTGGCCTGTGGTTGCTGGCTTGGTCCTCAGCTTGGCCACTGGGAGGCAGTGTCACCTTGAAGAGGTGGGGCCTGGTGAAAGCTTCAGGTCCTGGGTGTGCCCTGGAGGGGGCCGTGGGGAGCAGTTCTTTGCTTTTCGGCTGTGAGGTGACCAGGCTCCCCTGACTCACCCCAGGCCCACAGCCATGCAGCCAATCGGACCTGGACTGAAATCTCCAACTGCGAGCCAGAATAAACCTTTCCTCTTCATGAACTGATAGTCTTGGGTGTTTGTTACAGTAACAGAAGGCTGGCACAACCCACACACACCTCCTGACGGTGACGGTGACCCTCCCTGATAGCCCCCACCGTCCTTCCTATCTCCCCACCCTCCTGGAAGCTCACCCATCTCCTCGCTCCACAGCCTGCACCAGGTGGGTTCCCTGAGATGGGGTGGGACCTGCCAGGTCCCCCAGAGCCTGGCCACCGAGGCCCGGGAGGGTGTGTGTTCCAGGAATGTGCTGGGGGACCAGTCAATTTGGTAACTCCCTCCTGCTGCAACTCCCTGTACCTAAGACTGTCACTCTCTCTGCTTAGCAGTAGTCCCCTGCCCACATGCCTAGTGTGGGCTGTTTTCCTCTTCCTGCCCCCACCTGGAAGCTTCGTGAGCACAGAGACCACGTCTGCCTTCCTCACGGTACTTGCTTAGTAGATATTTGTTCAACTGATGTGGGATAAATTCCCCTGCAGGATGGTACTTTAAAGTATCAGCCTGGGGGCCGGTGCCGTGGCTCAGCAGTAGAGCGCTTGCCTAGCATGCATGAGGCTCCAGGTTTGATCCCCAGCACCACAAAAAATAGTAACATGAAATAAAATAAAATATTAACCTGCATTTCCCCCAGCATCTCCCCTCCTCTTTGGCCCTGCCTTTCCAGAAAACAGGTATCCTTGTCCTCATGTCAAAGGGAAGGATTTGACAGCAGAAAACAAAACAAAAATATCCTGTGTCTCTTGCCTGAATCCGGGGATCAAAGGCTCCAGGCGTGAGAGTGTCGGGAAGAATACGCAGCCAGGACAAATGATCTGGAGGAAATCATGCTGCAGGAAGCTCAGAAAGAAGAGTTGAAGAGGAAACAGCGAGACGGTGGTTCCCAGACAAAGAGGTTCTGCCCGTATTCGGGGCTACTGCCAGTCTGGGAATCAGCACAGACTGGACCCACTCCTATTAGCCCTTGGCCAGGCCCCAAGGTGGAGTGCACAACCCATACAACCTTGCAGGGCGGCCCGCCAGTCTGTGGGGTTCGAGTCCAGAGGAAACCTGTGCCTCATGTCCTGAGGTGGGACGGTTTTGTGAGTAGCCAAGGGTACAACAACCCTGAGGACAACACCGGGGACAGATGAGAGCAAGCTCCCCACCCACACCATGGTGCGGCACACGTAAGCCCCTTGGAGTTTGCCAAAACCTCAACTGGGACTGAGGAAAACTCAGATAAACTGGGATTAAGCATCTGCCTCCCAGGCACAGTGAGGATCCAAACCAGAAATTCAGTTCAGTCATAGGCAAAAACAAAAGAAAATCGCATCGTGAGCACGGCCAGGGTCTAAACAGACGCCTCCTCTGCCTGCTGGGCTGAAGAAACTGGAGCGCGGGCGGCGGCTGGAGCTTCTCTGCCACCACGAGCCTGGCCTGGCCTGATGACCAGGACCCGCGTCTCTGACCAGAGTGGCTGTGCTGGAGGGCAGGGACGGGCGTGAGCAGCTCCGGTGTCCGCGCCGTCCACCTGCCCACGTCTGAGCTGTGAACTGCTGCGTCCGTCGGTTTCCTCCAGCCACAGAAGCTCCCTCCCCTCCCTCCGTCCCATCTCCTGCAGGGCAGAGGGGCAGTGGGGCCTCCGGGACGGGACGCTGTCCAGGCCTGGGAATGAGTGTGAGGGGCTCAGGCAGGAGCGGGCCAAGGTCGCTCCAAGATCGGGGCTGTTAGCTCAGGCCCACCGAGGCAGGACTGAGACGGATGCAGAGGTCAGGGTCCAGTGCTGAGCCCCTGAGCTTCCCAGAGACAGTGCCCAGGGATGGTGGTATCTAGGCCCTCGGGCTCAGGGACAGAGCAGCACTTGCCAGGCCCCTTCTTGGGCCTCGGGACCCTGCTCCCTGGCCACCACGTCCCAGGTACGTTCCCTTCTGGGGCCTCCCAGCCGCGTCTTCCTCTTCCACCCGCGCCCTCTGCACCTGCAGAGTAGATTTCGTCTCCTGGCCTGTTTGTGAGCTGCTCCCCAAGTGTCTGCCCTTTCTCTCTGGCCTCCTGGCTGGGTCTCCAGGCCAGAGTCCCCGGTGCCCTCCAGGCGGCAGTCTGAGTGCCAGCTCTGCCGCTTACCAGCTGCTGACCTTCTCAAGTTGCTGAAGCTGTGACCACAGTGACACCCGCCCTCGCCTGCATTCCCACAGTCTGGTGCCCTTGACTGTGACCTCTATATTGCCGCTGTCAGTGGCCTGCTGGCTGTGCGCTCCGGACCCCACGCTCCCAGGCCCTGGTGGGGCTCTTCCCCCACATCACTGTGTCCTGTGTGCCTGACTCTGACGGGGGCCTGAGGAAGGAGGGCCCTGTCCCTTCCCTGTCCCTCTACCCCCCGCCCTGCGAGGCCATTGTCCCAGGATGGCTGGGGGTGGGGTGCTTCGCTTTCTTAGGGTGACAGACACCAGGCAGAGACTGAGAGGTTGCAGGGTGTTTTATTAAAATCAGGTGAGTCGCCCCCATACCTGAGAAGGCACACGCATGCCCCAGGTGCCTGGCCGCTCCCCTCCTGCCCCATGCAGCTGCCCCGCCCTGCCCAGGCCTCCACCTGCTTGCAAAGGGACATTCTGCTGTGGTCACACGCAGGTAAGGGGTCAGGCCATTGTGATGGCTGGGGCCAGCTGATGGCTTGGATCTGGGGTCAAAGGTGAGGGGAAGGAGGTGCCAGATGGAGGATCAGGGGTTGGATCCAAGTGAGAGGAGAACCCAGCAGGCCACAGTGATAAAGGGCCACATGTGTCCCCGTTCCCAGGGTGACAACCTGGGCCATCTGCCTCCCTGCCCACCTCTCCTAAGCAAGCGGACACTCGCACTCAAGCACACTCCACACAGCTACGTGACATTCGGGGCCCACCCTGCCCAGGACCCGAGGCCGGGCGGTGGGCGGTGGGCAGGGCTCAGCCCTGGAAGCCCAGCTCCTTGTACTTGGCCGCCATGTCGTTCCGGAACAGCTCCAGGGCCTTCTTCATGGCACCCTGAGCATCGGCGCCAAATTCCCCGGGATGCTTGCTCTGCAGGACCTGGATGATGGCTTCCGAGATGAACTGCAGGGAGGGGGCAAGAGGGTGCTGGTCATGGGGTGGGTCGAGCCACGAGCCAGGAGGCCAGACGGCTCCTCCTCACTCCAGCTGCTACAGAGCCACAGGCCATGGCCCCGGCAGCCCCTCTGATCCCCACAGCGCCGTGAGACCCGACACAGGGGCAAGGCCACCTGCAGGGCTCGTGTAGCCAGGAAGGGGTCTTTGAGCCCTTGGCCCTGACCTTGCTGCTCAGAGTATGCCCTGCTGCCCCAGTGATGGCCAGGCACCTGGGGACAGCGGGAAGGGAAGGAGCTCAAATCTTATTTCACCCAGGATTTTGCAATCATGAGACCCAGAAGGGGATTACTTTCCATCTGTGTGCGTTTAACTTTTGCTTAGTGGCTTGGCGTGGTTATTGCTTTAAAGATCCTATTTGTCTATTCTTCCCCTGGAGCTGGGGTGGACCCCAGCCCCAGAGACCCCACCCCAGGGGCACAGCACGATACCTTCTGTGCCAAGCACAGAGCTAGTGCCACCAATACTGCTGCGCGGGAGAGGACGAGCTGGCTTCTCAAGGTCTGGGCTAAGGTCCAGTGCCATTGTCACCAGGAGATGGGGACCGCTAGACCCTGGGACTGGCTGGGGATCCAAGACCCCATCTATGGGAAGCACCACCGCGCTTTCTCCATGGTGAATCAGGACTGGGTCCCAGCCACACCCTGGCTGAGCACCAAGTGGTGACATTTGACAAGGGAGACAACTGAGCAGCCAGATGGAGTCACACAGCAGGTGGGTGGCAGAGCTGGGACCTGGACCAGGAGGCAGAGGACACAGCGGGGTGGGGCTGACCGCAGCTGGCTCCTCTCATTTCCTCCAGGCCCCAGGGCTCAAGTGCCATTGAGCAGGGGTGAGGGGTGGGGACACAGAAACCTGGGCACCAACACACAGGGACACTTCGGGTCCAGAAACAGGGCCTGCACCACAAAGGCCTTCCCGGGGCCCTGAGTTAGACGCTAAGTTCACTTTTAAGTTTACAAATTCAAGGCAGAGAAGGGAGCAGGGGCCGGGGCTCCCCGTGCCCTGAGACTTTGGGAGAGTGGCCAGGGCAGTGCCAGGCGGTGTGTGATGACACCTGCCAAGCAGGGGTGCAGAGGACCCTGCCAGGCGCCCCCAGCTCAGCCCTCCAAGTCTGGATGAGCCACGGTTCCCAGACACTTGTGGGAGGGGGCAGCTGTACCAGTGAGGAACGAAGCCACCCTTAGCCCCCACACCCTTCTGGGGACCTTCCATCCCTGAAGGGACGACCATCCGCAGGTGACCTGGAGGTCGTATGAAGAGCACGGGGTGAGGGGGTGGGGCCCGGCCCTCGTCTGACTTGCTGGGGGACCACCTGGGTCCAGGCCACTGCTGGCCACGGGAGCTTGGCCACACCAGCTTCTTTCTCCGAGCCTCAGCGCCCTCCTCCCTGGAGACAGTAATGGTGACACAGCCTGGCAGGTGCCACAACAGGGATGAGGGCAGAGTGACACTGAGCGGGGGTGTTGACTGCAGGGCTTGAGTTGCCTCATGGGCTTGGGGTCCCCTCGGAGGCTGCTCACCCTCTCTGAGCCCCCAGTTTCCAAACAAGAAGGGCACCTGCCTGGGACAGAGACGGTTAATTGCCTACCCAGCATTTGTTTCCTCCTCCTTGTAGGACACTAGGGTATTGGGAGTGGTAGCAGACTACCTTTCTCAGTTTTCTACACAGACTTCTGTAACTAACTTCTGATCAGTGAAATGTATCCAAAATGGTTAGGTGAGATTTCTGAAACCCTTAAAACTCCTAAAGGCTCTTTTCTCTTTCTTCTGCTTCCTATTTGGAATATGGATAAAGTGATGGAGCTCTTGCAGCCATTTTGGGTCATGAGGCAACTTTGAGGATGGATACCGCAAGCCGCACAGAAAGGAAGCACCTGGTGCCTGGTGACTGCATTGCCCCCCACTAGGTCTGGGCCCCTCCCTACCTTGGAACTTCTTTTATGCAAAAGGAAAAGAAGGAACGGAATGCAATTCTTAATCCAAGGGCAGGACTTGTGAGAATACCACAGCGTGGCCTAGGCAAGTGCCTAGTATGGTCCCTCACGGCTGGTGGCTGTCACCATCACCTTCATCCTCACTGCTATGCCAGCTCTGCTGCTACTGTCACAGAGGATGCACCTGACTCCAGGCCCCCTCCCCGAGCTCCCTTCCCGGGGCCCCTCCTGCACCGGTCACAGAGGCAGCAGCTGAGCTTGGTCCCTTGAGGGGCACAGGGCTGGGGTGTGGGGCTCTGGGCCAGGCGGGTGCCCGCCCAGGTTACAGATGAAAAAACTGAGGCACAGAGTGCGGGACGCGGGCTCCCCGGGAGTCAGGTGCAGGTTGCTGATGGGATCGATGCCCCGGCCCTACCTCCAGGAACTTGACGGGGATCTTGTGCTTGGTGGCATGGGACTGGGCCAGGGGCTTGAGCTCGGCCTCGTGTTGCCCCTTCTTCTTGAGGATGCCGCCCAGCGCGGTGAGAACGGTGGTGCCGTGCTTCTTCAGGTCCTCCGAGCCCTTCATCTCGTCCTCCGACTTCAGGTGCTTGAACTTGTCGAACTTCTCCAGGGTCTCAGGGTGACCCTTGAAGAGCCTGGGGGCACACGGAGCACGGAGTCGGACGGGGCTTCCCCACGAGGAACAGAACAACCCAGCCCTCCCGGATCAAGTGAGCTGCCGCTTGCTAAGGGCCTGCGAGGCGCCCGGCACGCAGTGTCACAAGCCCTGGTGACTACTGTTGTCACCATCACCCACGCAGGCTGGGGATGTAGCCGCTAGTAGAGAGCTTGTCTAGCATGCACGTGGCCCTGGGTTCAACCCCCAGCACCGCCAAAACTTCTTTTTAATTAAAAAACATCAATTGCTGATTCACCCATCGACACCATCGCCCTCCTCCTGTCACTGTGAGGTGCGGACGGCAGAGAGCCCCCTGCATTGTCCCCGCCTAGCCTGACTAGGAAAGTGGTTCGGGGACAGGCAGGACGCTGGAGCTGGGGGACCCTGGTGGGCTGGGCGCCTGCTCTGTGCCATGTGTCCCTTCACATTGACAGGTAGGGAAACAGAGGCTCAGAGGGTGAAGTCACAGCCACCAAGTCTGGGTGACCCCGAGAGCAGTCCTCGCACAGGCTGGGGGCTCCCTGCAACCCGAGGCTCCCGCTGCCCGCGAGACCACTGCACCAAGCCGGGCTCCCTGCGTCTCCCTGTCCCCTGTTGACTGAGGGCGAGGGCCCTGCTGGGAGCCACCCACCCAGCCCTGCAGAGACCAAGGGCCTGCTCCTGCTGGACACCGAGGGAGGCCACAGAGGCAGGTGACCAGCCCAGGGCCACATGGCAGGCTGGTGGCAGAGCCCAGACCCAACGTGATACCGCACAGTGTCATGGGCTCTCTCTTGGGCCGCACCCCAGAATGCTTGCAGAGAGGACCCTGTCTGCCCACAGCTTCCTCTCCCCCTGTCTGGAGCCTCCAGTTTCTCAAAAGCTTCCTCTTTTGTGGTTTCCAGGCTCCGTGACATCCTGATAACCCCATTGTGGGCACCTCTGGTCTGTGGCCTGAGCCGCAAAGTAGGGAGCCCCCAATTCCTGTGGCCCATTCCAGGGGCCTGTGGAAGGGACCTCTGAGCTTCTCTTCACCCCACCTGAGAATGAGGTCTGGTTTTCTGTCACCTCCCTAATGATCTCCTCCTTAGCTTGTGGTCAGCTGAGGCCCCCAGCTCCTCTTTGTACAAACCATGTTACCCTCTCCTGCATCAGGCAGCTTCCATCAGGCCAGTATGTTCACCCCAACTCAGAAGCCAGCTGTCCCCCTACTGTGTGAATGGGGAGCTGACCATGCACGGGTCTGCAATTCCCCTTCCTGGTTCAGAGAACAGAAATCCAACCTCCTCTTCCATGCACGAGATTATTTTATCCCACAAATTCGCTCCACACCACCATCAGGGCTCCCACCCGGAGGGGTGTCTGAGTTCCTGGGGTGCACGTGGGCACACAAACGCACTGTTGACCACAGGTCCCAATGACAGTGACCCACATTGGTGTGGCACTTAGTGTATGCCCCAATTGTACGAGGGTGACTCTTTTAGAATGTCACATGGGGCAGATCTACTCGACAGGCAAGGAAACCGAGGCACAGAGGGCCTGAGTAGCTGACGGGGGAGCTGATCCAACCCTCTGGCTTCCCTCCTTCTACACCCTGAGGACTGCTCAGGATCTGTCCCTGGCACACAGCCTTTTGTGCAAATGGAAATGTGTAAGCACCATCGGGCATGCGTGTGTGCATGGAGCTGCGCGTGAACACCCCACACTCGTCCCCTGGTCAAGCACACTCGCCAGCCCGCACAGAATGGGGACAGGGCCGCGCCTCCCCCGGGAGCGTCTGTCCACAGCCGTGACCAACCTCCCCATGTCACCCGGGACTCTGTCCAAAGCCGCATGCGTCACTGACAGCTCGTCCGAGGCACCTTTCTTCCAAGGCTCTCTGAGCTACTATTATTATCTGGTGACAATGATCTTTGAATTCCTGCTGACAGATGCAAGACCTGGCACCCACGGGCGAAGCCTCAAGGTCAGGACACCGGAGGGAGACTGCCTGCAACAGACGCAGGCCAAGACTGGGGATTCCAGGTGGTGGGGATCTTGACATCTTGGGAGTCCCCCATGTCTAGCAAAAGAATTACAGCAGCTGAGTTTTGGCCTGGCTCTGTGTTGAATGTGCTGTGTGGCACTGAGGCAGTTGCTCAACCTCTCTGGGTCTTGGCACTCCATATATAAGCTGAGAGATTTGGTCTAGACAATTTTCGGCTTCCAAAACTCTTGCCTGCTCCTCACCCTCTACCTACAGCACCAGAGAGGCAGAGGGAGCCTATATCTACTTTGTAATCCAGGACAAAAGGTGGTAAACTTCTGTTGAACGCTTCTGGCACCATGTGGCCTCCGGCTTCCATTGGCCCTGAGTCCTGCTGCTGGGATCCCCGAGCAGCCCCTGAAGGCCCTGCCCTGGGTCCACCTGACCAACAGGGCCCCACCTGCAGCTTGGGGGTGTTCTCTTTGGGGGCCCCAGAACCCTCAGGGCCTGTTTGCAGCCTCAATCCCAGCACCCGCCTCCAGGTGTGCCAGAGAGGAAGGTCGTGACCCTCTGTCCCCTGAACTGAGCTCCACTGGGCACCCAGATGGAACCCTGAGGACTCTCCCTGACCCACGAAAACCCTTCGTGCTCTGTAAGAAGACCCAGAGAGTGGTTAGGAACTCATCTCCAGCACAGCAAGACCATGGTGCAGGACCCGGTCTTCAAGACCAGGGTCTGGATCCAAGCTGCCAGAATTTAAACCCAGCCTGCTTATTACTAGCTGTGTGACTTCGGGCAAGTTACTTGGAATGCAATGCTACTCATATTGACTCCATGAGGTCACTGTGAGGCCCACATACAGGTGAAACACCTCCCACAGGGCCTGGCATTCTGCAGGCACTGTATAAAACTGTATAAATGTTTGTCATCTTCCTCCTCCTCATGGTCTTCACCGTTACCATCACTGCCATTATTATCTTTTCACCAGGAAAATGCAAAAATACATAAAATATGAATATAAAAATAAACATATAAAATAAATATAAAAAATTAAAAAATGCAAACATCTTAAGCAGGCAGGAGAAGGCAGGGCAGGGACCTGAGCTGCTTGCAGCCCGGCCTCCTGGAGGCCACTTCCCGGGCCTGAACCTCCGACCGAGCTTGCAGCCACTGTTTCTGGAACTTCATGGCCACGCACTTGCTGTGGCCTCTGCGTTTCACTAACAGACCCCGCTGACGGAATCCACCCTCTTTTATTTATAACCAGAGGAATGGCCTTGCCAAGGTTGGTAAGCAAGGCCGGGGCATCTGAACAGAAGCGAGGCCAGCTCCCTGGGGCACTGGCAGCCTGGGAGGCCACAGCCCTGCACCCCAAAGCCTGAGAGGCAGCGGCAGCTGGCAAGGTCTCTGCGACTCCTGTGGCCTCAGACACAGCAGGGTACCACGCCCTGGGGCCTTCCCAGGGCAGCAGCCTGGGCATCGTGTGTGGCCGCTGGCTGCCAGCCCCTGGCAGGGAGGGAATGTTTCCATATCACAAGGCACCCTGAGTCTCCTTCAAGATGTCCAAGTCACTGCCTGCGGGGGTGCGGCCCCTAATCACCTGCGCTGCCAACTCCCCCGCTGCTCCTACCACAGCTGCGGAGGATGATGAATTCAGCGGGTCCTGCGTCCTCGGAGTGGGGCAGAAGACGCCCTTCACTCAACCAGTAGGGAAATACCAGAGAGGGTCAGTGACTTTTCCAAGGACACACAGGAAATTGATGGTTCAGGAGCTGAGGAAAACTTTGGGGAAGCATTTTGTCCAATCCAATGGGGGCCTGTCGCAGCCCCAGACACCACCTGCCAGCAACAGAAGGAAACCGCGGAGGTGCCAGTGACCAGCGGACGTGGCTCTCCTTCCTCAGGGCTGCTAGCATGGACCACCAAGGGCTCCAGCTTGAGATAACCTTGCTCCCTGGAGGGCCCGTGCCCAGGCAGGTAGGAGGGGGGCCAAACGTCATCTGAAAGGGGACGAAGCCCCCGCCACCCAGAGAGGAGAAATTCATTTGCAAAAAACTTCAAGGGCAGCCCGTTGGCCAGAGGCAGCCCACGTCCTCCCAGAGGACACGCTGCTCTGCACCCGTTAGGCCAGCCGGCGGAGGGGACCGCGGCCCGGAGCCTGCCACCCCGGGGGACACGGCTCCACGCAAGGCCATGGGCCACCCTGTTCCCACCCGTGGCGGGGGTGGGGTTGGCATATCTGGGAGCTCGCGCACGGCAGGACCAAGCTGGCCGGGTGCTGACCCTCTCAGCGTCACGGGCCACCGACGGGCTCCATCTTCTGCTCTCGACTACAGCTCTTTGCCAGGTCGCTAACCTGGCTCAGGGCTCATGTTCAATACATTTCTAGAGCTCACTACCTGTGAGCATGCGCCAGGCCCCTCAGCTGCAGCTTCTCTGTGATGTAGGCGCTAGGACCCCCGCCCCGCTGTAGGACAGGAACTCCACAGAGCCAAGGGAGGACCCAGGCCCTCTCGCCTGGAAAGCCCAGTCTCAGCCTTAACACTTGCAGGCTTCAGTGGGCTTGTGGCTCTGGGTGGCTCCGGGTGCCTCCAGGTGACCCTGGGTGGCTCTGGGGACTTCCTTCCCCTCCGGGCCCTTTCAATCCTCCTCTAGTCAGGGAGGTGGCTGGACAAGATCTCTGGGGCCTTTGCTAACTTGGTGCGTGAGTCTGATTCCTCTGTGGGCTCCAGGCTTCCAGGGGCGGGGATGGTGCCTTTTCCTGTCCTGGGTTTGGCCCCTGACACTTAACAGTGAGGGTCTAAGCGCCTCACCTGCGGCAGCCAGCTGCCCACCCCAGCCGCACCTGTGATCTCGGGGTATGGGCTGGGGTCGGGGCCTCTTCCCTTTACCTGATGAGGACTTCCTGCCCGTGGCCGGCGAGGTCAGCCTCCACCTTCCCCCAGACGTTCAGCACCAGCTGCCACTCCCCGTCGCTGAGCCCCATGGCGTTCTGAGGACAAGAAGAGCAGGTGCTGGCTGCTGGGTGTTCGGGCCCCCACGGCTCGGGTCTGAGGCTGCAGGCCCCACAGGCCTTTTATACCTTCGCTGGTGCTGGACAGGATCGCTGGGTGCCTGGCTTCTGCCCGGCCCTGGCCTCCGTCCCTCCACGGGGGTCTAATCTCTGCCTTTCTCTGGCCTTCACATGGGAAGCTATTTTGGGGCAGGTGCCATTGTGGGGACCAGGACAACTCAGGCCACAGGGGGGTTGGGCTGTGTGTGGACAGAGCTGGCGGAGGCTGGGGCAGTGTCTGGGCTCTCCTAAGCCAACAGAAAGGGCATGGCTGGCACCTCTGCCAGCAGCGTGAAACCCAACGCCCCCACGGCCCTCCCAAGACCTGTCATGCCCCTAAGCTGGCCACCAGGCACCCTGCTGGCCCTGGGACAGTGCTGGTCCCAGCGGCCTCCGGGCTCACTTCCTGCCTGCATGGCCCTGCTCACACATCTCCCTCTGAGGAGCGGTGCCTTGCATTCTCCCTCAGGGCACGGCTAGCTTCTCTCTCCTCCCAGCTCTGCGAGAGGCTGTTGTCACACTGATGTCATCCCGCCCCTATTGCCTGGCTGGCCCCTGGAGGAGCCAGGTGTGTGGGTACCTCGTGTTTGCAAACTTATCACCCCCAGGACTGTCATGCGGTGGCTACGGACATCAGCCCGGGACTCCACAGCCTCCACACAGCAGGTGGGGGCTCAGCTGCCACTGGAACCTAGGAAGCCAGGCCCCAGGCCTGGTTCTCAAAGCCATTATTTTGGTTTGTACAGGGGCAGGGGCCCTGATTTATCAGTCTGTGTACCGCTTAGTGCCCTGGACCAAATCTCAACTGAATAAATGTTTGTTGAGTAAAATGATGGATGGCCTGCGAGAAGCCAGGTGCAGGGGGCTAGACTCCTTTCACACCTGGGCGATTTCTACCCATCTGTCTACTCATCCCCCATCCACCAACCATCCATCATCCATTCGTCTCTCCCCCTGGCAGCCTTCATCCCTGTATCCCACCTTTCTATCCATCCATCTATCCGTCATTCACCCATCCTCCCAACCATCTGCCATTCACCCATCCTCCCATCTACCCATCATTCACCCAACCTCCCGACTATCCGTCATTCACTAATCCTCCTGTCCATCTGTCATTCACTCATCCTCTTGTCCATCCATCCTCTATTCCTCTGTCCTGCATCCTTCATCTCTATCCCTCCATCCGTCCATCAGCCTCCTGCCAAGCTCCATCCCTCCATCACAGTCGCAGCACATCAGTCCCTGTGCTGTTACACGCTGAGGATACCAAGATAAACTAAAACACCTCCTTGTGTTGGAGCAACTCGGCGTCCTTGGGGAGTTGAGCGGGAGAAATACGAGCATGGTAGTTTATTTAGTGCTGTGACCAAGGGCTCGCCAGACGCTGCTGCGCATCTGCACCGAACTACAGTTCACACAGTGCCTCCCTGGCAGGATTACCTCTGCGCTTCTTCCTGGGAGGCAGGGGGCACTGTCCCATGTGACAGCTGTCATTCCAAGGAGTAACCACCCCGGGCTGTCCCACGTGTGCCCTGCAGAAGTCGGCAGCGACTGACCACCTGCATGGCTCATTTGAAGAAGAACCCCCAGCTGGGCACCACTGTGGTGAATGGCCATGTTCTGGGACCACAGGATTCTCCCTCAAAGCTGCTGCCAGTCACCGCTGATCAGCTGGGGCTGGCACCTGACTTGAGGCTGAGACAGGAATCTGTCTGAACAGCCAATGCCTACTAGTTCTGCCAAGCAGATCCTTCTTCAGCATGTGAACAGCACGTACCCCAGACGTAGTCTAGCATGCTCAAGGCCCTGGGTCCCATGGCCACTACTGCAAAAAATATATATAAATAAATAAAAAAGAACAGGGATGTTTGGGAGGAACTGGCCAGGTAGTAGGAAATGCAGCATGAAAAAAGTCAAACTCGGGGCTGGAGCAATGGCTCAGCAGTTACAGTGCTTGCCTGGCATGCGCGAGGATGCAGGTTCAAACCCCAGCACCACATACACAAGAAAGTGTCAGAGCAATGAAAGTCACATGAAAAAACAAATAAAATTGATTCTCTCTCTCTTAAAAAAGAAAAAGTCAAAGTGGTGGCCAGAACTGGGTAAGAATCCCCAAGCTTAGAACTTAGAGTCCCTTGTGCAACCTTGGGTGTAGAACAACCTGCCTCTGGTCCCTGTGAAGCCAGCCAGTGATAGTTCTAGGATTACCATGAGCTGCCGCCTCCTGTGTGACCCTTGTGTGTCCTCTCAGTGGGTCCTATTTACTGCATCAGCAGATCCCCAAGATCAAGAGGGACAGAGAGCACAGGCGGTACATCTGGCAGCCCTTCCAGAGACCACTCCGGAAGCAGCCAGGAGATGCCAAACCCCACCTACATTAGCAGCAGGAGACGCAGCCATGAACAGCGCAGGTAAAAGCACCCAGGAGGGACTGACGGAAGCCACCTTGACATCATAATAGCCATATGTGAAAAACCCAAAGCCATCCTCATCGCTAATAGGGAAAAACTGAAAGCACTTCCTTTAAACCTGGAGCAAGACGAGGATGTCCACTCTCACCACTCCTGTTTAATATGGTGCTAGAAATTGTAGCCAGAGCAATTAGGCAAGAGAAGGAAATAAAAGGGACAAGAATAGGAAAGGAAGAGGTTGAATTACCACTGTCTGCAGATGCTAGGATCCTACATGTGGAGAATCCAAGGAACTCCACCAAAAGACTGCTGGAGCTAAAAAACAAATTCGGCAAAGTAGCAGGATACAAAGTCAACATAGAAAATCAATAGCTTTCCAATACACCAACATATAATACGCTGAGAAAGAAATCAGGAAAATGATTCCATTCTCAATAGCTTCTAGCCAAGCGGGTGAAAGACTTCTATGATGCAAACTACAGAACATGGAAGAAAGGAATTAAAGAAGACCTCAGAGGATGGGAAGACCTCCCATATTCATGGATAGGCAGAATTAATATTGTTAAAATGCTATGCTTCCAAAAGCAACGTACGGATTCAATGCAATCCCCATCAAAATACCAATGACCTTCTTAGCAGAACTAGAAAAAACAGTTCCAAAATTCATCTGGAAATATGAAAGAACCAGAAGAGCCAAAGCAATTCTACCCCAAAGACCACACTGGAGGCATCTCAGCCCCTGACTTTGAATTGTACTACAGAGCTGTAGTAGCAAAAACTGCATGGTGCTTACGTAAAAACAGACACCTGGATCAATGGCACAGGACAGAAGACGCAGAGACGAACCCACCCTGATTCAGTCATCTGATCCTGGACAAAGGCAAGAAAAGACAGCCTCTTTCATAAATGGCCCTGGGGAAGCTGGTTCTCCCTGTGTAGAAGAATGAAACTAGACCCTTATCTCCTACACAGAAGTCAACTCAGATCGGAGACCACAGAATCAGAGCAGAAACTAGGCAACTCCCAGAAGAAAACGTAGGGTCAACACTCCCGCATATAGCAGCCAGCGACTTCTCAATGGAACCCCAAAGTTCAGGAAATAATGACAAGAGTTAATTAATGGGGCGGCATTGAGTTCAAAAGCTCCACACAGCAAAGGAAGCAACTGGGAATGTGAAGAGAGAGCCCACAGAACGGGAGCGAACCTTTGCTAGCCACCCTTCCGACTGAGGGTTAATACCTGGAACACCCCCAAACTCAAAAAACCTTCACACTTAAAAATCAAACAACCCAGGCTGGAGCGGTGGCTTAGTGGACACAGTGCTTGCCTGGCATGCGCGAGGGCGCGGGTTCGAACCCCAGATCCACATACGTAATAAAGTGTCAGAGCAACAAAAGCCACATGGAAAATGAAATAAAATTGATTCTCTCTCTCTCTCTCTCTCTTTCACTACTCTTCTCTCTTTAAAAAAATGAATACAAATAAAAATAAATACTGGAGAGGTGCAGAGAAAAAGGACCACTTTTACACTGTGGGTGGGGCTATAAATTAGCACAACCACTATGGAAATACGTATGGGGTTCCTCAAAAGACCAGGCGTGGAAACCCCTGTGACCCAGCTCTACCACTCCTCGGTATTTATCCTGAAGAACCAGTCATCTTGCCGCAGGATGCATAATACCCGTGTTTACAGCCGCACAATTCACAAAAGCCAATCTGAGACCAGCCGAGGTGTCCCTCAGTGGATGAACGGATACAGCAAATGTGGGGTATACACAAAAAAAGTTTTATTCACACGAAAAAATTGTTTTTTGCGGGCTGATTCTCACGCCCGCGCTCGGTGCCTCTCCCATCCCCAGCCTCTGAGTCCCTAGGGGACAGCCTGAGTATTTAAAACCTCATCAAGCCCTTAGCGACGCTGAAGTGTTTAATGCGAAGCTGTCACCAGCCTGGCAGGCTTCCCATTAGCCCGCCCGCTCATGGAAACTGCCGCTTTGAAGTCGATGAACCTTTCACGTTTTACCATTTAAGCTAACGGGAGGCCGCAGCCCTCTCCTCAACAGCCAGCAAGGCAGTGGCCTCCAGGTTGCCATGGCTACCTGAGTGGCCCTCTCTGCTTGGGGACTATTATCCCTGTGATGGCCTTTGCTGCCTTCTGCAGCTTACACGCTCACGTCCCACGCACCCATGGCTGAGATTGACACCCAGCAGGGCAGACAGGATCCCCCGTCAGGCCTGTCGCCCTCCTCGTTGCCCCCTCCTATTCCAGAATGCTTTGAGTCCCCAAGTCTGAGAGGGGTAGCATCAGCCTCGAGCCTTGCTGTGCTCCCCGCGAGCACCATCTGGGGCTCTTGGGCGCTGATGAGGACTACACGCTCACTACCTAAAGCCTCAACCCTTCCTCCATCAAGTCTGCCACACCCTCCACCCATTCCGGCACAGCCAAGACCCACGGCAGGAAGCTGCAGGCTCCCCCAAGCCTCTTCAGGTCTACTCTAAACACCCCCAGCCTGTGAGAACCAACCAGGTGAGCAAGTCACCAGCTGCCACCAGCATGGCGGGCAGCCCTTAGCACGTGCTGTGATGAGCCTTCGAGGTTGAGGAACATCTTATGATCCCTTCAAGGTAAGGGAAAGGCACCCACCCTCTGGTGCAGGGAGAGGACCTTCAGTCTTTGGTCTCTGGTCCCAGGCACACAGAGAACCTTCTAGCAAAGCCTTCCAGCACCCAGTGTGCAGGTGTGAGCCCCAGGCCCCCCTGAAAGTCCAGTCAGGTGGCCTCGGGGTTTGCTAGCCTGTAGGAGGCCACCAACTCCCTCTGGCAACTCCACCAAGGGGGACCAAAGATATGGAAAGAAGAACACTTTGGCTCCTCAAAGCCAGGGTCTCCTGGGTCTGGGCCACCTCCTACCCCTCCTTCTGGGAGCCAGCCCTCCCTCCAGGCCAGGCTGGGCTGGGATCCTACTGCCCCACCCACAGCCCACAGCCCCCACACCCGTCAGCTCAGGCCTTCCTGGCAAAGGCCACTCTCCTGGGCCAGCGCCAGGCCAGGACTCAGCATAGGGCTGGGCCCAGCGTGGGGAGGATCTGCCTGAATTCAGCCCTTGGCAGGGCAGCAGGACCCTGGGCCTGCCCAGACCCCACGGGAGCCCACCCCACAGCTGAGCTTCTCCAGGCCCTCATACTGACCACGTCCCTTCTCCCACGTCCCTTCTCCCCAGCTGTCCTCGGGAGCTCCAGCCAGGCAGCCAGGGCTGGGGGTGGGGAGAGGTGTCTTATAGCAGCCTGAGAGGCATAGGGAACTAAAAATACAAAAATACGGCAACAAGGCTCCTCCCTCGCAGGCCCGGGGGCTCATTGGAAGAGGGCTGGCAGCACCAGGGAGCCTCAGGCCAGTGAACAGGTGTGGCCTAGGACTTGGCCTTTGGCTCCCAGGTCCTCCCAGCCCTGGGGGCTGAGTGCCTCCTCAAGCTGTCCAGCCACCCCACCCACCCACTTCCTTCCAGGTCCCTGTCGCAGCAACAGCGCCCCCTCCGGGATTCCCGCTTCCCGCCAGCTGGCCTTCCTGCCCTGGGCTTTAACCCTGGCACAACTTGCTCACCTCTCTGCCATTTCTACCCTGGGAGCCCCTCAGGGGCAGAGTGTAAAAGCCAAACACCAGGGCTCTGCGCCTCCCCACGGTAGACGCTTAAAAGTCCCACTTTACACACAAGGAAACCGAGGCACAGAGAGATTAAGAAACTTGCTCAAAATCACAGCTAGGAAATGTCAAGTTCAAGATCAGAGCCCAGGCAGTCGGGCTGAGTCAGTGCTCTCTCATCTCCCTGATAGCACCTATCAAAGGAGCAAGCCAACGAGCTCTTTGAGTGTTGATTTGATTTGCTCGAGTCCCCCCCATCTCTTGGCTTTCTGGAGGTAAAGGCAGAGACCTTGACGGCCTTTCCACCAGGAGCGGACAACTGGGGACCCTGCTGCCATCTAGTGGCAACATGGAGAATCGCCCCCACCTCAGGCTCCCAGATCCACCAATGTGCTGGGTCCTTCCTGTCTATCATCGCGCCTTGATTAGAAGACAAGGCTTGACATCACTAGGTATTAAAAGGAGGATAAGCCCTGGTCTTTGCTCTCAAGAGTCACAAAGTGGAGGCGACCTTCTTGTGGAATTTGGAGAACAATAGGAGTTTGAGCCAGAGGCCACCGCACCTGGCCTGTGTGCAGAAGGCGACGAGGCACAGGTGACAGCTGGCTGCATGGGAAAGTAGGGAGAGCAGCCTGCAGGTGCCCAGGATGAAGGCCACAAGCGCTGTGCAAAAGCCCAGGGGGACACATGGGAAGGAGCTGTGCAGACGAGGTCACCTGGAAGGATCTTGCAAGCCTGATGGGGACCTGGGGGCTCAGAGTAGGCGCTTCAGCCCCACGGAGCTCAGGCTCACCCCGCACGTCTGGCTCTGTGGGATCAGTGTCTGGCCCCAAGCCCTAGGAGGCAGTAGGGGAAGATGTGCAGGTGGTGACAGCCCCCACAGAGCGGCGGAGCTGGGGAGCTTAGCACAGGTTAGAGAACGAGGCACCAGGATCTGATGGCAGGCGCCCGTGTGTGTGTGTGTGTGTGTGTGTGTGTGTGTGTGTGTGGTGCTGGGGATGGAACCCAGAGCCTTGCTCATGCTAGGCAAGTGCTCTGCCCCTGAGCCTCATCCGCAGCCCCATGGCTACCTCTGTGATCCAGGAAAAGTATCATAACAGTGCAAGGACTTTGTTTCTTTCATCTGTAAAATGAGAATTTTTAAAAATAGTTGCCTATCTCAAATGTTATGAGGATTAAAACAGAGTGCATGCCGGGTGCGGTGGTGCACACCTGTAATCCCAGGGACTCAGGAGGCTGAGGCAGGAGGATTGCCAACTCAAAGCCGCTCAGCAACTTAGCGAGACCGTCTCAAAATAAAAAATAAAAAGGGCTGGGGATGTGGCTCAGTGGTTAAGCAACTCTGGGTTCAACCAAAACAAACCAACAACAACAAGAAGAGAAAAACTGAGAGTACACGTAGAGCAATAGTGAGGCACCCTGTATCCCATAAGTGCTTCATAATTGCACATGTCTGTAAGGTACGGAAAAATCATGAAGGAGGAAACAATTCCACCAATGAGTGTGTAACAGAAGTGACCTGGTCAGGGTTTAGAGGAGTCGGTAGTAGTTTTATGTGAAAATTGAGAAAGGGCTATGATAGGAACAAAACTTCTGAGATCTCCTAAATTTAATTACAAGGGCCAGAGGATGAAGGGGCAAGGGACGAGGAAAGTTAGTCAGCTCACAGCCTCGGGCAAACCAACAAACACCACCACATTCACACAGGTACACTGGAAGCCCGATGTCACCCCAGCTCGGTGGACCTCTAGCGCCACCTGTCTGTTCATGTTTAAACTTCATGCTCCAGGGGCTGGAGCGGTGGCTCCGAGGTTACAGTGCTTGCCCGGCATGTGCAAGTACTCAGGTTCAAACCCCACAACTAAGTGTCAGAGCAACGAAAGCCATGTGAAAAACTCAATAAAAATTGATTCTCTCTCTCTCCTCTCTTTAAAACACAAAACAAACAAAAACTCTTTCTTCATGGTCCACCCACCAGATTTGGAAGCTAGAATCACTTCCCTTTGTGGACTATGCCCCCTGTCCCAAAGCTGTCCCCACTCTGCATTCTCCCAACAAGAGCCAGCCTCAGTTTGTTGAATGTAAACCATTTATGCTCTTCTTTCATAAATTTCCCTTATAACAATACTCTCAGCTCTAGACCCAGCAGACATAATTCCCACTCTGTCCCGCTGGTCTGCCAGTAGCTGAGAGAACTCGTCCCACCACCTGGTTTTCTCTGGCACCTGAAACAGCTCAACACACCCTTTTATTCAAGGATCGCTTAGTCTCAAGAATTTTGGTTTAGCAGACAATTCAAGCACAAAGAGGAAGCATTCAAGGACATAGAAGTTGGCATGTTAGGACTGGGTTTAGTTTTGGGGATCAGAAAGCTCCAAATACTGCTTGCTTATCTTGCACGAGGCCTTGAGTTTAATCCCCAATAATGCGAAAGCAAACAAACAAAAATTCTAATAAATGTTTTTTTTAAAGAGAGAGAGAGAGAGAGAGAGAGAGAATCAAATTTTATTTAGTTTTTTATGTGGCCTTCTTTGCTCTGACACTTTGTTGTGTCATTGTGTTCGTGGTGCTGGGGTTCAAACCAGCATCCTTCCGCATGCCAGGCAAGCACTGAAACCACTGAGCCACCGCTCCAACCCCTGTGCATTTTCTTTTTAAGAGAGATTTTATTTTTTTTATATGGTTTTAGTTTTTCCAACACTTAGTTGTGTATGTGGTGCAGGGCTTCAAACTTGGGTCCTTGTGCGTGCCAGGCAAGTGCCAGCTGAGCCACTGCTCCAGCCCCCAATAGATGGTTTTCATAAGAGAGTATTAATTTCTCTTTCATTTGGAAGTCCAGGGATAAGTGGCCCAGAGCTGGTAAGACACCACAGTGTCAGGGACTCAGCCTCAGTTTACTTAGGTGTACACATGTCTACCACCTGCTGATCCAATATGGCTGCTTGAGCTCCAGCCATCATGTCCTTGTGCCAATCAGTAGAGAGAGAGGTGAAGGTTACTCCCTATCTTTAAGGACACTTTCCAGAAGTGGTAATGAATACCTCTTTTTACTGCACATCCGGGCCACAGCTTGCTGCGAAGAAGGCTGGGATATGGAGTCCTTATTTCTATGTGGTCATATTCCCAGATAAAAATTCTGTCACTTAGGAAGAAGGGAAGAAGGCAAATTCAAAGAAAATGAGCAAAAATATCTGTGCTTCCTGGTGTACAGAGGCGTGGCTGTCGTGGAAAAATAAGGGAGTCATAGAATTAAACAGGGAGCAGCTGCAAGGTGGGCATCTCCCAGGGGGAGACCCAGGGGAGGGCATGAGCAGGGAGGGCACTGGCTGGGCATGAAGAAGCGGAGGAGACGGTGAGGGGCAGGAGACCTTTCCCCAATAGGAAAATGTCCATCCTGCAGCTCAGTGGGAGGAGTCCCAACGAGCAGCAGGCAGGGCCGCCTCGATCCCACCTTCGGGATTTGCTAAATGGTCTTATTACTTCTCTATCTGTGCAGCCTTCCTTCTTCTGTGGCATCTCACAGTGCAGTCGTGCACCGCATACAGACGCTGCAGGCAACGTCTTGGTGGTGATGGCCTGCACGCGTGAGCGTGGGTCCTAAAGGGGCTGGGAACCTTGCATCCATAAGGACTTCTGCTGAGCCTTTTCTGTGTACAGAGGTGCTTTGATGCACGGATCCGTACCGTTGTTGCCCACGTCTCCGGTACGTAGCTGCTCTGCACCAACACCCTGGGGGTAACAGGCTCTGCCACCAGCCCCTGGCCCAGTGATCCACCCAAGTTCCTGCAAATTCACACACAGAACCATTTCCAATGGGGGGCAGGGAGAGAGAGGGAGGGCAGGGCAGGACATGCAGGCATAGGGAGCTTTGATGGGAAATGGGGAATGCATCTGTAAATGTAAATAATGTTTAAACTTAATTTAAAGATATTATCTTAAATGTAATTTAAATCTGTTTGATGGAGATCAAGGGAGATAGAGGAGAAAACCAGGAAGCTATCGGGGAGGGAAGAGTTCCCCCCCTTGCAGAAGGAAGTGCAAAGGCCCTGAGGTCGGAGCGTCTTGCCCGCTCCAGGTCCCGCAGGGCTTACGGGAGCCCATTCTGACTTGAGCACAAAGAACTTTGAGACAGACTCCGTCCCTTGCCGTTGAGAGATTCCTACTGGTCTCGCTTCCCTGCTTGCCCACCGAGAAGCAGCCTCCCTTCATCCTCCGGTCCTGCTGTCCTCCTGTCTCCGTAGCTGTCGTCACGTTTGCAGCTCCAATGGACAGCTTTACTTATTTCATTTTTTATTTATTTTTACTTTACCGCAGGACAAACCTGCAGAGGGGGACCCAGTAGACAGACACCCGACTTCTGCTTACAATCTGGGGTAGATATAGGGATTGAAGGGGGCGGATTAGGCCATCATGAAGGGGTTGTCAGGGAAGGGGCCTCGTGGTGTCTCCATCATAGGGAACTGGGCGCTTTCAGGATTTCAGTCCCAGAAAGCAATGTCCTTTCTTATGATGATGGAGAGCTTGGGGTTTCTCTGCCTGATGATGGAGTGTTCTCTGGGGTTTCCGTGGGGCTCAGTCAGCGGGACCCTGAGCTTGTAAGGTGGAGGATAATTTCCTAAATGGCGTTGCCTTGGTCAAGTCCTACCAGCATTCCTGTCTTTTTATGTTGTAAGAAAGGGGTGACGGGAGAAGGGACAATGGTGTATCTTACACTGCTTCCCCCTGAGAGGGGGGGCAGTGTTAGACCGCAACTTGGTGGAAATACTGCGGTGCTGTAAGAAAATCAAACGCGTGCTCCGAAGCGGGTGGGCAGCACGTGGGTGGGCGACGCACAGGTCCCTTCTGACAGAGGGCGAGACGGCACCCGGCCAGCACGCCTGCCTGGGCAGCGGTCCACCTGCCAACGTCCCTAACCTCACGCAGTGCTGCCGTTCGCTCTGCTTGGAGGAGCTCAAGGGTACAATCTACACATCTGGCTGGTTTTAAAATCGGGGCAGGCAATGGGAAGGGCTTTAGTTAACATGGCTACAACTGGGTCCAGTAAGGCTGATGATCGTATTCTGAAAATGGACCACCAGTCTGCCCCTTTCTCACAAGCTCCCCCTTTCTTTTTTTATGTCTTTTGGTATCATTTTCATTGCACACCTTTGGATTGCCATCCATCTTCCGTACATTAACTTTTTGAGGTGGAGATCGACCATGGTAGTGAGTTCTCCCCGGTTCAGCAGTTTGGACGGCCATCCCAGGGATCAGGAGCACTTGGTAAGGTCGTTTCCAGCCCAGTTGAAGCTTGTCTGCTTTCTGGAATTGGATTAAAACCAGGCTGGAAGTGGTGAATTGCAAGTTCTAGGGGGGAGTCTGAGTAGCAGACTAAAATCTTACCAAAAAAAAAAAAAAAAAAGAGGGGCGGTGTTGCAGATAGGTCTGGAATTAATGCAGAGCAGACGTGTGTGCTAGGCACTCCTGTCTAAGAGATCCTCCATCACAGCCGCCAGCCTCACTGCTAAATGATGACAAACACACATGTAAGAAGGGAAGGGGGGCGCAGCCGCTTCCATCTACAGCTGCTGCCCTGGGAGAGGTCTTTCAGCTGCCTCCGAGCAGGTGGGGTAAATCCTCGACCAGGCTCAGGCTCACAGACCTTGAGGGGAGCCTGGTCCTGCCTGAAGCCCTAGAGGCCATCACAGAACCATGGATCAGGACTCTGCACTCGCTTTGGGCCCGGGTCCAGTGGGAACCCTCCCACTGTCCGTCTGGGTCACTCACAGCCGCGCCAGGCTCCACCCCGTACCTTAGAGTTGCGGTTTCCACTCACGCAATTGAAACTACTAGGCCAGCCTGGAGGTGAGCAAGCTTCCCTCCTGCCACCTAGGGGAAGGTCCACCTCGATCCCAGGTTCCTGCCCATTCGAAGGGCATTACTCCCACTTGTGGCCAGTTCCCAGGCCTCACCAGGTTTCTTTGTGCTCTGGGGTTCTGGTCCCCACACACTGGCAGGGCTCATTCACCCTAAAGAATAATTGGTCAACTTGAGCCCCTGGGCCCACAGGCTCACACTCTGGTGCCGGGGTGGGGGGGGGATTTCTGCATCTCCATGTTCAGACATGAGCCCCTGGGAAGCCTTCAGGAATTCTGGCACGGAGAGGAGACCTGGAGGTTTTCAACCAGGAAGCACCGGCCCAGTGGATTCATACCCAAAGGCTGAGCCCCGAATGCCACAGGGCTTTGTCGTATGTACCCTCTGCCAGTTCCCCTTGCATGAGGGCCCATGTCCCCCTGCATGGTAACATAAGGGAAACTTACATTCTGATGGGGCATCTGCACTGCACAATTTCCAGGGAACTATGACACAATCCAGATTTGAGACGGTTTTATAAGAGTTGCTTGTGTTCATGTACTGATGGCCCCACCTTGCCTTCCTCTGTGTTCCCAGAGAGCCCTTGGTGTGGGGAAGGGGGCTGTCACCACAATCCCAAAGTCAATGGCTGAAGACACAGGGCCCAGCCTCCCAAAAAGCTGACGTCTTTGGAACCCATCTGCAGCTTCTGGAGGACAGCGTGTCCTTGAAGAACAAAGGCTCAGCCCTGCACTGTATCACTCCACCTGGCTCCCTCCACATCCTTTCCTAAACCCCCCATAAGGCAGGCATGGCGGGTACACCCAGGGGAAATAGAGAGACTCTGTCCACCCTGCCACAGCTCCCATCAGCCTCATTGGTGGCTGCAGAGGTTCGGATGCCCACCATTGCTAATCCCCTCTCAGAGTCCTGCCCTGAGCCAGGCCTCGCCATCAGCCCTTGCTCCTGCCTGGGCAGATATCTGCTGTGCACCCTTCAGCTGAGACCCAGCCACACATAAGCCCCTCTGCAGAACCAGTGCCACCCCTAGACAAGATGCCACCCTGATAGTACTCCAGCCACAGCAAGGGGGATCTGAGCTCCTTGGAGTTGGCCCAGCCAGGGTGGACATCCCACCTGTCTGGCTCAGCCCCCTGTGGTTCCTAGCTGCTGTCCTTGACTGGGACCCCCCCATCTGCCTTCTCCACAAGTGTCTCTGTTCTTTTTGTTTGTTTGTTTTAAGGACACTGTCATTGGATTTATGGCCCATTCTAAATCCAAGATGATCTCATCTTCAGATCCTTATTTAATTATATCAGCAAAAGCTCTGTTTCCAAACAAGGTCCCCATTCATAGTCTTAGGGATTAGACATGACTTTTGGGGTCACTGCTCAATCCACTATAGGTGGGAAAATGCAGGTTCAGAGTGGAAGGTGACCTCACACTGCATCAGCACAACCCAGGGGTTGCCCTGCCCTGGGGACACCAGGCCAGACCTCTGTCTCCAGATCCACACTGCTCCAGGTCCTGGGGACTGTCTGGGAAAGTGCTCAGTGAAAAACCTTCTGGAGGCATCTGGGTGGTGGTGGGGGAGCCGCCTCCCTGCTAGGGTAGGAACACACCTTGGGTGGGGGTTTGCCTTCCTGGGGCTGTGGCAGGCAGGCCCTACCCTGGTGGATGCCCCACGTCACACCCTGGCCAGAGTCCCTGTGGAGGCAGGAGGCAGCCCTGGGCACTGTGGCTCTAGGAGAGGCCCAAGTAGCTCCTGCTCTCTGGTGAGAAGAAGGGAACAGTGCATAGGATTTAAATGGATAAATCCCACTCTAAGGCTGGGACTCTCGTGGCCTGGGGCAGAGGGAAGGATTCAGCCTGAGAACCCAGATGGGCCGCCGCTCTGCGGAGGGCTTTTTCTTTCCCTTCTCTGTATTTGGCTTAGGGCACACTAATCGTGCACACTGGGGACAGTGCGGGCTGACCTCATGGTTGCTAAAGACCCACCCCCCACAAGGTCGCTCAGGGAGCAGGCAGAGACCCCCTGCAGATTGCGGCTGCCATTGGCCCTGAGCTCCGCTACAGCTGATTCTAAACCTCTGCTCTAGGCACACTCATTGCTCCCACCCCCAACACATGCATTCTTGCTGGAATCTTCTTCCCACGCATCGTCTCTGCCTCTTAGCCCCTGTGGCTTTGTTTCTCTGTGAAGATCAGAATTGGGGTCCACGCTGATGAGCAGAGGCCAGTGAGCCTCTCCCACTTACAAACTTTAAAGAGAAGAAGAGGTGCAAGAATGAGACCTTCTCTTGTCATCTGCACTCAGTGCCCAGGGAAAGGTGACATCGAAGAGGTCTTTTCTTGCCTTAGTAAAGATTCGGCCTCGCGTCTGTCACAGGACAGGTGCAGTTGGGAGAGCCTTCCTCTGAGCCCCTCTGCAAGGTGGCCTGTGAGGGCCAGCTGCCCGGTCTGGAGGGTGAGGAGTCTTCCAGGCCTCTGAGCAGCTTTGTCTGACCCCCATGTGGCAGCCCTTGGGCTCTGTACAGCACAGGTTGAGAGGTTAGTTCGAGTGTTTCTGGATCAGACTGAGCATTTGCCTCCGTTCCCATGGAAATTTAGAATTCAACTTTAAAGAATCTCAGAACCGCCCAGCTGGCAGGCACTCAGGATACCACTGGTAGGACCCCCATTCAGAACAGCTTCTGCTCAGGACCAACAGGAGGAAGTTCCCCACCTGGAGCAGCTCCCGCCTACCTGACGCCACGTGCCTCTCTGGGCCTCCTTAAGTCCAGCCGGAAGGTTCTCAGGACACCACCAGTAGGACCCCCATCTGGAGAAGCTCTTGCTCAGGACCAACCGGAGGAGGTTCCCAGGACAACCCAGGTTCAGATCTGCAACATTGAGCCTGGAGCCAAAAGGTGGAGCAAAATGAGGACCCAGGCAGAAATAGCATCTGGAAGAAGGTGATCATCAAAGAGGCAGTGGCTGATCTGACCCTTGGACTTGTGAGGAGAAACCACCTGGAGAACTGCCTACCTTCCCCACAGGAAATCTCAATGAAGAGACCCAGAGAAGCTCTTCAAAAATGAAGAATCAAACTAGGAGAGGTTCACCTCAAACCCACAACTCCCCTAAAAAGGATGCCACGGACAGGGACTGAGATGAAAACCCCGAAAATATCATCCATGATCTGATTACTAAAAGGAACAATGAGCTAAAAGAAGATGCGATGGGGGGACTAAGTGAGAAAACTCAAGAGATGGAAAACTTTATTTCAAAGAAATAGACACACTCGAAAAGGAAGGAACAGAGCTAAATCTGCAGCCGTGACATGAGAGGAACTATGGAAGAATTTAACAATAGATTAATTTCAATTTCTATAGAAAACAGAACCTCAGCTCTTGAAGAAAGAACTTCCGACAATGAGGACAGGCTGAGCAAGCTAGAGTGCATGGCGACAAAAAAGAAAAAATCCACAGAACAAGAACAGAATTTTAAAAATGTCTTGGATGAAACAAGGGAAATGATCTAAGAGTAATTTAGATATAAAAAGAAATTGAAACGCAAGCTAATGGGATAAGGAGCATTCTCGATGAAATGGTTGAAAAATAGATAAAAATAGAGTCAGATCTGCTCATCCAGGAAGCTTATAGGACACCCAATAGCCCTAATCAAATGAGAAGCTCACCAAGACACAGCATATTCGAAACATAGAACAGGGAAATCAAGGAAAGAATATTGAAAGTGACAAGGGAGAAACCAAATCACATTCAGAGGCAAACCAATCAGAATCACATCTGACGTTTTAGCTCAGACTCTGGAAGCAAGAAGATCATGGAAGGAGATCTTTCAACATTTGAATGACCACAACATGCAGCCAAGAATACTATACGCAGCAAAACTCAGCTTCAAGGGGCTGGAGCAGTGGCTCAGCGGTTACAGCACTTGCCTGGCATGCGGAATTACACAGGTTCAAAGCCCAGCACCCATGTACACAACTAAGTGTCAGAGCAATGAAAACCATGTGAAAAACTCAATAAAAATGGATTCTCTCTCTCTCTCTCTCTCTCATTCACTCTCCTTCTCTCTTTAAAAAAAACTCAGCTTCAAATTTGAGGGAGAAATAAGAACTTTTCATGATAAGAACACACTTGCAGCATTCGTGAACAGAAAGCCAGCATTACAAAGAATCCTCAAAAATAAACTCCAGATACAAGTACAAGCTAATATTCCTCAAAACCCACAAACAGGAAATTCAATAAAGGTACAGTCTATCAACAGACTACTAAAATAGCACAGAATTGACTAATAAAACACAATGAATATGAACCACAACCACAAAACTATTCTAACACTGAATGTGAATGTTCTCAATGCACCAATCAAAAGACACAGATTAGCAGATTGGATCAAAAAACAAAATCCAGGGGCTGGAGCGGTGGCTCAGCGGTTTCGGCGCTTGCCTGGCAAGCACGAGGACCCGGGTTCAAACCCCAGCACCACATACACAACTGAGTGTTGGAACAGCCAAGGCCATTTGAAAAACTAAGCAAAGTTGTTTCTCTTTCTCTGTCTCTCTCACTGTCCCTCTCTCTTTATAAAAAAAAAAAAATCCAACAATATGCTGCTTACAGGAAACCCACCTTATAGCCAATGACACCCACAGATTAAGGATGAAAGGATGGAAAAAAATCTACCAGGCATATGGCCCAAGAAACCCAGCTGGAGTTGCAATACTTATATCTCATAAAGTGAATTTAAACATAAATTAATCAGAAGAGATAAAGAAGGCCACTATATCCTAATAAAGGGAACAATACAATAGGAGGAAATAACCACAGTAAATATATACTCTCCAAACACCAATGCTCCCAACTATGTGGAAAAATTACTCCAAGACATAAAACCACTTGTGGACCTCAACACAATAGTACTGGGAGACTTTAACACTCCTTTATCACAATATACAGATCATCAAAGCAAAGAAACAATACAGAGATCTCCATCCTAAACAACACCATAAATCAAACAGACTTAACAGATGTCTACAGAATATTCCACCCCAAATTGGCAGAGTATACCTTCTTCTCAGCAGCACATGGATCCTTCTCCAAAATAGATCACATTCTAGTTCACAAAGGAAATCTCAGCAAATATAAAATAGTAGATATTATTCCATCTATCCTATCAGACCATGATGCCATGACCCTAATAATTAAAAGCAAAAACCATGGCACAAGACACACATATATGTGGACATTGAATAGCATCCTATTAAGTGAAGAATGGATCCAAGAAGACATGATAGCAGTAATTAAGGAATACTTGGAAGAGAATGGGAATGAGGACACAACATATCGAAACCTCCGGGACAGCATGAAAGCATTCTCAAGGGGAAAATTTATTGCACTGAGTGTCCATATTAAGAATCAGGAGAGATTCCTAACAAATAAGCTTATGCTCCAATTCAAATCTCTACAAAAAGAGGAACAGTCTAATCCTAAAGCCAGCAGAAGACGGGAAAGAATTAAGATCAAAGCTGAAATCAATGAAACTGAGAACAACCAAAAAAAACCAATAAAAAAAATCAACAAAACAAACAGCTGGTTCTTTGAAAAAAATAAATAAAATTGACAGACCCCTAGCTAATTTAACTAAAAGAAGGAGAAAATCAAAGCAAATCAACAAAATCACCATTGGAAAGGGGGTGATCACCACTGACCCCCTTGAAATCAAACAGGTTATCAAAACATATTTTGAAAAACTATACTCCTCTAAATCAGACAATCTGAATGACATGGACAAATTTCTAGACACATACAACAGCCCCAAATTGGCACAGAATGAAATTGAAATCCTAAACAGCCCAATAACAGACACCGAAATCCATTCAGCAATTAAAAGTCTTCCAAAGAAGAAAAGCCCAGGCCCTGATGGATTCCCCACTGAGTTTTACCACATCTTTAAAGAAGAGCTAACATCTCTCCTTATTAACCTATTCCAAGAAACTGAAAAAGAGGGAACTCCCAAACTCTTTTTATGAAGAAACCATAATTCTGATATCAAAACCCAACAAAGACACATCAAAAAAAAAAAAAAAAAAAAAAAAAAAAAAAAAAAAAAAAAAAAAAAAAAAAAAAAAAAAAGAAAGAAAGAAAGAAAAGAAAACTACAGACTAATATCCCTTGTGAACATCGATGAAAAAATCCTTAATAAAGTTCTGGCAAACCACATTCAAAAACACATTAAGAAAACAATTCATCATGATCAAGTGGGCTTCATTCCTGGTGTGCAAGGCTGGTTCAACACACGCAAATCAATAAAGGTGATTCATCACTTAAATGGAATTAAGGACAAAAACCATATGATCATCTCAATAGATGCAGAAAAGGCCTTGGATAAAATCCAGCACCCATTTATGCTCAAAACTCTAGAGAAAATAGGGATCAAAGAAAATTAACTAACTTTGTAAAGGCCATAAGTGCCAAACCCTCAGCTAGTACAGTACTAAATGGAGACAGATTGAAAGCATTTCCGCTGAACTCAGGAACAAAACAAGGCTGCCTGCTTTCACCACTTTTATTCAATATAGCCCTCAAGGCTCTGGCTGGAGCAATCAGGCAGAAGGAAGAAATCAAAGGGATAAGAATAAGAAGGGAGGAAGTCAAAACGATCCCTTTTTGCTAATGACATGATCCTATATCTGGAAGATCCAAAAAATCTCCACCAGAAAACTACTAGAGCTAATAAACAGATTTGGTAAAGTAGCAGGCTATAAGATCAATACCCATAAATCAATAGCTTTCCTGTATGTGAACAATATTAGGGCAGAAGAAGAAATTAGGAAATCGGTCTCATTCACAATAAAAGAATAAAGTACTTGGGAATTAATCTAACAAGAGAAGTAAAAGACCTCTACAATGAAAATGATCAAACACTGAAATTGCTGAAGATCTGAGAAGATGGAAAGATGTTCCATGCTCTTGGTTAGGCAGAATTAATATAATTAAAATGGCCATTCTGCCAAAAGCACTACACAAATTCAATATAATCCCCATCAAGATTCCAATGCCATTCTTTGCAGATATAGAAAAAGCAATTCTCACATTCATTTGGAACAGCAAGAAACCCAGAATAGCCAAAACATTACTAAGCAAGAAAGACAAAACAGGTGATTTTGCAACACCAGATCTAAAATTATACTATAGAGCTGTAGTAACAAAAACAGCATGGTATTGGTATCAAAATAGGAATGAAGACCAATGGAATAGAAGAGAAGACTCTGAGACAAACCCACAAATCTTTAAACAAAGGGGGTCAAAATATAACATGGAGGAGAGACAGTCTTTTCAACAAATGGTGCTGGACAAACCAGACAGTCACTTTCAGAAAATTGAAATTAGATCCTTATTTCTCACCTTGCACAAGAATCAAATCTAAATGTATCAAGGAATTAGGAATTAAACCAGCTTCCAAACAACTTCTAGAAGAAAAATTAGGACCAACACTCCAGCATATGGGAGGTGGTAATAACTTCCTCAAAAAGGATCCTAAAGTGAAAGAATTATGGTCAAAAATCAATGAGTGGGATGCCATGAAACTAAAAAGTTTCTGCAGCGCCAAGGAATTAGTCCAAACAGTCAAGAGACAACCTATAGAATGGGAGAGAATCATGACCTGTGATTCCTCTGATGGGGGACTAATACCCAAAATTTACATAGAACTCAAAAAACTCAGTAACAAAAACACAAACAATCCAATCAATTAATGGGCCAAAGAGCTAAACAGAAACTTCTCAACAGAGGACATTGAGCAAGCCAATGAATACATGAGAAAGTGTTCTAAATCACTAGCAATCAGAGAAAGGCAAATTAAAACTATCTTAAGATTTCACCTCACTCCTGTTAGACTGGCAAAGATGAAGAAGATGAATAATTACAGTTGCTGGAGGGGTTGTGGGGAGATAGGAACACTAGCATGCTGATGGTGGAATTGCAGACTGGTCCAGCCACTCTGGAAAGCAGTGCAGAGACTCCTCAAAAAAATTAGGGTTGGATCCACCATGTGATCCAACTATCCCTCCTCTGGGGATTTTCTCAGAGGAGTTAGAATCAGCACATTACAGCAACACAGCAAAATCTGTGTTCACGGTAGCTCAATTTACAGTAGCTAAATTATGGAACCAACCCAGATGCCCCTCACTGGATGAATGGATCCAGAAGCTCTGGTATATATACATACAACGGAGTTCTACTCAGCTATTAGAAACAATGATATTGCATCTATTGAAGGTAAATGGATGGCATTGGAAGAAATCATGCTGAGCAAAGTTAGCCAAACCCAGAGAGCCAAATGTTTTCCCTCATTTGTGGAGGCTGGACCTAAACCCCAGGCTTCAGGGAAAGGTAGACAAACTCATGGATTAGAATCATAGAACAAAAATGCAATATGTAAATATTTGTGAGACACAGCTGCATGACACTGCACAAGATATTTGAACAAGCTATGCTGCATGCCTTCACAAAAATGTAAATGTTTAATCCCATTGTCAATAGTTCAAAGAATAGCAAGGGTTGAGAGGAAGGGAGGAGAGGGGCCCTGGCAGGAGGTGCTGGCAGCTCACTGTCATCAGTGATGTCACAGGCCCTGGAGGACATGGCCTTCACACACCATTTTCCCTGGTGTTTGCTCGGTGAGGGTCCCGTGCCAGCCTGTCCTTTCCTCTGGCCTGTCGGACCTCTCCCCACCCCACAGCTCCTCTGGCTCCAGATTTCACGAGCCTATCTTCCCGCCTGAAAGACGCTTCTGCAAAGGGTGTCCTGCCACCTGCCGTGCCCAGAGTCCAGCGGCGGGGCCTGCTCCACCTGCCCTGCATAACTTGCTTCATCTCAGTGGTCTTGAGCCACGTGCCCCGTGGGCTGTGGAATGAGGGTCCCTTTGGGCCTGTGATGCTTCTCTGTGCTAAACGCTGTCAAAGAGGAAAGATGAAAAAGACATAGGTCCTGCTCCGGTGTCACCTAGCGTTGGGTACAAAAATGGGAGAGGGCAAGCTTATTGCCTCTGAAGCTGAGACCCTAGAGGACAGAGGGGCCTGACGTGAGTGTGAGGGAGGGCGCCAAGGGCATCCCACATAGTGTCCACCTGGGAACAGGGGACAGTCTGAAAAGACAAACAAATGGGGCTGGGGACAGGATGGGCTAGGAGCCAAAGCAAGAGCCAAGAATGCAAAATAATCTTTGAATCTTGCAAGCATCACGGGACAGACAGCCTCAGAGCTGGGAAAGGGCCTGAGCTCATCCAATGGGCTCTCCGGAGGCTGAGAGAGGGCGGGACCTGGCATCCCTGCTCCTTCTGACCTCCTGATGGGAAGTGGTCACAGCAGGCCACTGGCCAACCAGCTGGAGCCCAGCCTCCTGCCCTGGCAGGGGAAATGGCATGCCCACAGCCACAGAGGGAAGGGCTGCTGTCAGGCCATGCAGGGCAGCTCAGGGGCCTGTGGACTTGCCCTGCCTGGCAGCTCCCCCAATAGGAAACAAACTCTCAGGGTGAGAAAACACCACCCCAGCAGGGCCGAAGTCCTGGTGCATGGGAGGAAGTTGCCAGAGTGACCGTTTGCTGTAAGGGACGTGGAACAATGCCCACAGGTTTGTTTTCCAAAGGCCCAATCCTGGAGAGGTAGTGGAACCTGGACATGGATCCTGCAGATGGAGCAGAGAGGGCTGCTCAGGGAGGGCACGAGGGCACCAGGTCCCCACTGGAGGACCAGCTGCTGGGGATGTGTCCTTCTGCAGAGTGCTGTTGAGATGGTCCCTGGGCCTGATGCGCTGAAGCCAGCTCACAGAGGACCGTCATCTGGGCCAGGTCCAAGGGCTCCATTTCCCTCCCTTCAGTGAGGAAGGTAACCCTACCTGGGGAATCAGAGAAACTCATTTCCCCAGAGACCTTCCCAAGGTCCTTTTTTGCTGGATCTGCTGGGGACACTGTTCTTTGTCCTATAATCCAGGGCTAGAAAGGCATGAACTGGAACAGGCTGGAGACTCTGCTTTCTCTGGTGTTGATGAAGCCCACCTGCAATGGGTCAGATAACAAGGGTGGGAGAGAAAAAGAGGGAGAGAGAGACCTGGGATGGGGTCCCTGGTGCCTGGACCCTGGATCCTTTATGCTGTTGGCTCGAACGGGCCCTCAAACACGCTCGCTGTGAGCACTGCGTCTGCATCCAGAGCGTGCACACGTACGTAGGTGTGTCTGTGTCTTGCTGTGGCACATCACTTTCAGGAAACAATACTTATGCCCTTGTTGCATCTGACACTCTGGTAGTTTTACTCTGTGCCATTTCATTTCCCCTTGAGACCAACTAAATTGATTTCATGATGTGCTGAAGGGTTGTGACTTGCAGTACAAAGACAACCTGGCTAGTGGGGCATAGTGGCAGATGCCTATAATCCTAGTGGCTTGGGAGGCTGAGGCAGGAGGTTCAAAAATTTCAAAGGTAGCCTCAGCTACTTAGCGAGGCCCTGAGCAACTTAGTAAGACCCTGTCTCAAAATAAAAAATAAAAAATGCTGGGGATGTGGCTCAGTGGTTAAGCTCCCCTGGGTTCAAACCCCTGTACAAAGGGGGGGAAAAAAGAAAGAAAAGAAACTGAGCTAGATCAATAGACTTCCAATAAACCCCATGTTTTGCTTATGCTTGACCAAGATGAGCTTGTTGCTTGTGTTCTGCTCTGAAATGCTAACTAATTTGCCTCTCAGGTGTCCTTTGCCTGCATTCCCCTGCCCACATCAGCCCCACACCTGGCCAGGTTAGAAGAGCCCTGAGGAGCGTGTTATTCCTTCCTCTAGACAAGAGAGAGGGTCTTCTGGGGCGAGCTGTAGTGGAGAGGGAATTGCGGTCAGACCTTGCCTCTAATCCACCTACTGGCGTCAGGCCCTGTGACCTTGGCTGAGTTCCTTCGGCCCCTGAGTGTCGGTCTTGCAGCTATAAATTGGGCGACTGCTCTGTGCCTCACAGAAGGAGCACATGGATCAGGTAAGGTGTGAGATTTCGCCAGCCCAGGGCTCTGCATGGAACGTTCTGTGCGTGACAGCTCCCACCCTCCAAACCCAGGCATTGTGTTTCATCCGAGGCAGGAGAGGTCCCCTGAAGAGGTCTGCAGTCCACCTGAGAGTCAAGCCCTGAGCATGTGCATGAACACACAGGGCGGGGGGTGGGGACACTGGGGTGCCAATCGACCTTTGCCGTGGTCCAGGTCATGCGTTTGATCTTTACAGCCCAAGGGAGTAGAAGAGGCCTGGGACTGGCTGTAGGACCAGCAGCAGAGTTTTGGGCTTGCCAGACCTGGGACACAGTGGTCCTGGGCCCTGTTCAGGGCTCCTCTCTTCCCTAGTAACCTCTGCTTCCCTGCTCTGCCCTGGACTGGTTCCCAGGATCCTGGACATCTTCCAAGCAAAGCGGGGATGGGGTGGGGTGGGGGATGGAACTTCAGCTGCATTTGGAAATTGTACTCTCCGGCAGCGTTAACTCAAACTTCCCCCTCAATGCTGTGGCTAGAAGAGTCTCCTGGAATCTAAGAATTGCAGGCGTGGACTGTTCTTCCTGGCCCACCCTCCTGGCGATCACTGCCATGCCAGTTGCTTTCAGTGGATCTGCCATGGGGCCTCAGCACCCCTTCTGGCCCTCTGAACCGGGAGACATGGCTTGGGATTTCCATTATCTGTTCCTAAAATGCCCTCCTCTGCACAGGCAAGCTCGGGTGTGTTGACAGACGTGTGTTTTTTGAATACAATTTTAGTATTTACAGAGATGGCAATGAGGCAGGAAGGTAGATCTGCCAGAGGCAGCCAGAATGAGGGCCCTGGAGAAGGGCAGGGGGTGGGCAGACATCATGCCAACCTGAAAGGAGACAGCGGGTCTGCAGGACACCCTGTGACCCCTGCTCCCTGTCAGCGTTAACCACGGGCCTCCCTCTGACCCAGAACACCCATCTCTGTTCCCCACAGCTGCACCCTCTGCCTCCCTTCCTCCATGACCCCTAGTGCCATCAGACCACAAACGCACCCTTTTTCTAATAGCCATGTCAAAAGCCACTGGGTGAGGACTGTCCTCTTAATTATGTGAATCAGGGGTTGAAATCATGCGCTCTGATTGGCCTATTAAGCTTGGTGCTTGAAGAGCTTGATGGATCCAGGGGGCAGCCAGTCACCTGGGCTGGGCCATCAGCTGGGCCTTGAAAACCCTTAGACAGGGTTGGATCAGTGACTCAGCGGTTATGGTGCTTGCCTAGTGCGAGGACCCGAGTTGGAACCTCAGCACCACATACACACCTGAGTGTTGGAGCAACAAAGGCCATGTGAAAAACTAAATAAAGTTGTTTCTCTCTCTCCCGCTCTTTCTCCCTCTCATTGTCCCTCTTTCTATAAAAGAAAAAAAAAAACCTTAGACAACAGATACCTAAGCACCCCCTCTCTTGGCCTTTCCCCTTCGGGAGCCCTGTCTTCCCTGTCTTCTTCCTGTTGCTCTGATACTTTGCTCTCAGCCGGTATCCTGGATTTCACTCCTAGAATTCATGAGACAAAGAGAGCATTTATATAGCACCATAAAGCACCGTGTGCCATGCTTGGTTCTAAGTGCTTCACAAGTAGAGTGTCCCTGGGTACCCAACAGGGACAGGTTCCAGCACCCCCTGAGCTACTGAAACCTGCAGATGCAGGTCCCTTAGAAAATGGCAGTGTTTGCAGGTAACCTGCCACATCCTCCCTCTGCTGATGCCTCTGGATTAGTTACGATGCTAGTGGAAAGGAGGTTGTACACTGCATCGTTTAGGGAGCAATTGTGGGGAAGTCTGCGTGTGTTCAGAACAGATGCGATTTCTTTTTCAAATATTTTGGACTCACAGTTGGTTGAACCCATGGACGCGGACCCTGTGGGGATGCAGGGCTGGCTGCCTGCATGCTGCCACGGTAACACAAATAGAAAAGGACAAGGACAAGATGCCCAGGGAGGATGCAGGTCCCGGCCAAAAAGCCAAATATCAAGAGAACGAGGGCTGATGGAGGGGTCCCCCGGGGAAATGAGGCGTCTGCCTGCCTTGTTCCTCTGTGCCGCAGGGCGTGCGTCTTCCATCTTACCATGTCCCCGGCACTTCCCGGGTGTTGCTGCAGGACATTTCCCTCCTGTGGCACCTCATGGGCAATCATATGACAAGAACCCCTTCTAGTCCGAGGCCCGCGTGGTCCCAGGCCTGAGGAGCAGCCACAGCATCTGGCTGCTGCAAGGGAACACAGGGTGGCCCCAGAGGGCTCAACTGACCCATTGGCCAGCTCCAGGACTTTCTGTAGAGTGTCCCCAAGGTGTATGGCACCAACAGGGTCACCCCATTATGGAGTCTGTGAGGTCAGGACTAGAAAGGCCCCTGTGAGACCCAGCTCAGCAGCCCCCAGCCTCTCATTCCTGCTCACAGGGCCCAGGGACATCAGAAGACCTCTCCCACCACCCCAGGAGCCAGCGGGGTGGGTTACACCATCCACAAAGCAACGGCCGGCCCCCACTGTGTCCTTAGCTAGGGGTGGATGCTGGACACTCTGGGCATTTAAAATAGGGAGCCTGAGCCCAGGGTGCCACAGGCGAGGAGACACACACTCCTGAGCCCACAGTCGCACTGTGGGACCCTCCCACACGCGGAGTCAGCAATGAGTTCTGCATCTCAGCAGCAGGGCCCCGGCAAGCCACTTACCCTGTCCAGCCCTCATCCCCTCATCTACAAAATGGGAGATTCAGGATCACAGTCCCGTAGCACAAATCCCTGGGGCCATAAGCCTTTCCAAGGTCCCAATGGGATTTTTTTTTTTAAAGAGAGAGGGACTCAGTGAGAGAGAGAAAGAAAGAATTTATTTTATTTAGTTTTTCATGTGGCTTTCGTTGCTCTGACACTTCATTGTGTACATGGTGCTGGGGTTTGAACCCAGGTCCTGCGCATGCCAGGCAATCACCTTAACTGCTGAGCCACTGCTCCAGCTCCCCCAATAGGGACTTTTACAAATGTAATAAGGCGAGGATATTCTAGAATACGTAACCCCCCAGCAGTCATCCTGAGCCAAGCGTACTAGCATTTCTGTAGTGAGCCTACGCTCCATGCACGGTGAATCTCCAGGGAGATTCAAATCAAGTGGGGTAGATAAAGATCCTGTCATCTCAGGGCAGGTTTGGGGAACGAATGCATGAATTCCCTAGAAGCTTCTGGTTTCAGAGCACTCTGCTTTGAAGAATTACAGATACCAGCTCTTAGCCCTTTAATGCCTCCCTCATGGGGTTCTGATCAGGGCCACATACCTAGAGAAGTCGTGGGAGAAGAGTGTTGTACCTGTCACACGCAGCTGTTGTTAACCCCTCTGTTGGGCGCCCCTTGCAGCCGATGCTGAGTGGCTTGCTCACCACTTCTGGCAGCTCGAAGCCAGAGGTGCTGCTTCCATACCCATTTTACAGATGGGGACCTGAGGCCAAGCGCAGCTGAGCAGCCTGCTCACCCCATTGCAGCTCTAAGTGGCCTGCTGGACTGCAGGGTCCCTGCCTGGCAGTAACCACCCATGCATTATGTTGCCTGTCACACAGCTGGGAAGGAGGGTCAGGTGGCCTCTGGGTGTTTGGTTTGCTTTGTGCTGGAGATGGAAATTGGGGGTGCGTGTTAGGTGAGGGCTCTGCCCCTGGGCCACAGCCCCAGAAAGAGGCAAAAGTGAAAGCAAAAGCGGGTGTTTATCCACAAGCCCAGCTCCTCCCGGAAGAGCTGCGGGGGTGGCTTCCAGGGCCCCGAGGGCAGCATCCAGGCTTGCAGTCTGCACCGGCCCTGCCCAGAGCCTTGGGTTTAGCTGGGGAGGCAGCACAAACTGGCAGCCTTGCCTCTGTCCCAGTTTAGCACAGAGGTTCCCAGCTCACTGCAGGACCAGAGGCCCTTGGAGAGGTGAGGACGGATGTGGGGTGGCCCTTTCCCTGGGGACCTGGGGAAGGAGGGACGCAGGCCAGGGAGAGAGGGCTGCTGTGGGCTCCTGAGGAGCAGGTGCCTGAGAAGTGGGCTCCTGGCACTTGGCTCAGGTCAGGGCCACTGGGGTTTGACTCCCAGCCAGCAAGGAACTGTGAGGGCTCAGGGGCTTTCGGTCACCCACTCATGTGAGAACCCAGGAACCTCGCAGCTTCCTGTGAGACGCTGGTAGCTGGGCTTTGCTCTACGATCCGTTGAAGCATGCTTTCCTCCGAACGGAGGGTGTTTTATCCTGATATAATTATGAGAACCCCAGAAAGAGCCGGGTGTGGTGGTGCACGCCTGCAATCCCAGCAACTTGGGAGGCTAAGGCTGGAGGACCCCAAGTTGAAAACTAGCCTCAGCAACTTAGTGAGACCCTGTCTCAAAATAAAAAGTTAAAAATGGGCTTGGGGTGTGACTCCGTGGGCAAGCACCCTGGTTCAATCCCTAGTACCCCCCCGAAACAAAAGCACACAGAAGCTACTGTTCGTAGCCGTTACTGAGCAAGGCCTAGGCTTCGCTGTTCTTTCAGGGATAAAGAAAGAGAAACCTGGAGCAGTGATTGGGCGGCTGGAGATTACGGACTGGAAAGGGGTGGAGAGGGCTGGCAGCCCTGTGCTAACGAGAGGTCTAACGGCACCCTTCCAGCCAGGACCCCTGCCGTCCTGAACATGAGCCACCGTTGCAGAGACGCCTTTCCGATCACAGGGACAGCAGTGATCACTCCAGACTTCCAAGGTATGCTTCCCTCCCATCCAGCCATTTTGCCAGCTGGTAAGGTGGGAGAAAGATGGAAAACAAAATGGCCAGAGGTTGAAAATGCGAGAGGACTGGGTGTGTGGCTTCACGGAGCTTTGCCCAGCATGGGTTCCAGCCCCAGCAAAACCAAAAAGCCAGGCGACATGGAGACCTGTCAATCATATTGGAACATCCCTTTGGGTTCCCCACTGTCCCCTGTCCCTCCTCCTGCTGTCCCCTCTTGGTCCTGCACCCTAAGGGTTGTGGCGCTCCAGGGCTTTCTCTTCCCCTAGGGTTCCCCTAGGAACCCTGTGGAATGTGACACTCCACATTCAAACCAAAGCAGTGACTCAGGCCACATAGGAAACGCCCCCTCCTGCCCCAGGTGCATACAGCTCTGGGGACACATGGCTGTAGGAGGGGTTGGCAGCTTTGTGTAATCAATCAGTCAACCAGAGTGCTCTCTTCTCCAGACACCACAGCTCTCCCTTCCCTGGCCCAGGGTTTACCACTAGGCAAGTGGGTGGGGGGATGGAGCTGCGTGGCCCCTCTTGTCTCCTCTCTGCTGCCGCCCCTCATACCCACACCAATCCACTTGTGTCCCCAGATCAGCAGCAGGGAGGAAGTCCTCAAGCCAAACAATTCTGCACTTCTCAGTGGGGACCACCAGAATGTCCCCACAGTTGAATCAATTCTGACACTCCCTGGGACTCGCCCACGGTCCCTCCCACGGCTGGAGGGCTGGAGGCTTCGGGGACTATTGTTGGCCTTGGTGACTATGTCAGTCTCCAGCTCCTCTCCCCACCCTCAAGTCAGGGGTGGGGCTAACGGTTCCAGCCAGCTGTAGGGACTTTCCAAAAGTTGCCTCACTAGTGGGGACTCTGCTGCTGCTGAGAGGGGTTGGACAGGTTGGGTTTTTGTTTTTGTTTTTGTTTTTTAACCTTTGTTGCCCTTATCACTTAGGAATATCCAAGGGATTTATTTGCTGTATGCTAAAAACATGTAGGACCAAATATGTATTTCTTCTCAAAAGGCAAAATCACAACAAATTTAATTTAAATTAATTGGCTTTATTTTCAATTCTAGAATCAGGTAACAATTCCATTATAAAGAGCAAGTTTTCCAGTGAACTCAGCAGAAGAGGTTGGTGTTATAGACAGAGAGGGGCTGAGGAGAGCTGGAACAGCACCAAGAGCAAGCAATCTTTCTAACTTTCCTGTGTGATAGAAAGGGAGGCTGAAAAACCTAAAAATACCCAAATAGCAACGGGCTGGTTCAGCTTGCTCTTTCTTTCTTTCTTTCTTTCTTTCTTTCCTTTCTTTCTTTCTTCTTTCTTTCTTTCTCTTTCTTTCTTTCTTAAGAGAGAGGGACAGTGAGGGGAGAGAGAGAGAGAGAATCAATTTTATTTAGTTCTTCACATGGCTTTCATTGCTCCAACACTTCGTTGAGTCCGTGGTGCTAGGGTTCAAACCTGGGTTCTTGCTCATGCCAGGCAAGGGCTGTCACCTCTGAGCCACCGCTCCAGCCCCTTTAGCTTGCTTTTTAAAGTGAGGATAAAGGCAGTGGGAACTTTGAAAATGGTCTGTTTGGGAAACCTGGCAGTTACCTGCCTCTCTGAAGGTCAGAGGACAGTTTGGCTTCATTTGGAACTTGGACCTGAGCGACTCCACTGTGTTTTTATCCTGGTCTGCTGGAGCCTGGTGCAGGGGCTGGTCCAAACCAAACATTGTCCTGCTGTAACTTTATTTGACATCAGACATGTCCTTGGGAATATAATGTACACAGTCCTTGTAAATGTCTGCCTTATCCTGTAAAAATGAAAACCGAACCCACCACTGTCTAACCACTGAGCTCTGTCCCCACCTCTTGTTATTTTTTATTTCGGGACAGGATATCACTAAGTTACTTAAGCCCTCCCTAAATTACTGAAGCTGGCTTCAAACTTGGGATTTTCCTGCCTCTGCCTCCTGAGTTGCTGGGATCACAGACATGTGCCACACACTTGGAGAATTTGTGATCATTATAGTCAGTCTGTTCACAATAGCTAACAAAAACAACCAAATACATCAGTTGATGGAAAAATGGATAAAATAATTGTAGTATATTTTTAATCAAATGCTATATAACAATAACAATTTAAAAACCACTGATAGCCATAACACCGTGGATGAAGTTCACAGACCTCTCTGAAATGCAGTAATAACAAACTAATCCATAACTGTAGAAGTTTGAACCTTGCTCCTGCTGGGGCCGGGCATCACTGGGAGGGAGGGGTGCAGGGAAATCTTCCCCTCTAAATCCTATTTTGCTTTTATTTTTGGTGACTGTTCAGCCCTAGGGTTGAAGTCCCCTAGTCGTACTGTTTTCCCATCCCAGAAGAACTTGGAGGAGTCAAAGGAGGGGATTTGGACATTTTGTTTTCATCCACTCCTTGGTGGGTATGGGCTGGGGTGCAGGGCAGGGCTGTGCTGGGCCTCCAAGCTGGGGAGCATGTGGGGCAGGTGACATAGGGGCACAGGTGACTTCATCAGATGCTCCTAGAGTGCATTCCCTTCCTAGAACCAGGGTCATCTATTTAGATCCTCTCCTGAGACTGGAACTGCGGGAAGTGGCCAGCTCCCTCCCCAAGTCCAGCTTCCCCAGGCCCTGCTCAGTGCTTACCCAGCAGTGACCCTGGGGACTGAACCCAGGGTACTCTACCAATGAGCCACATCCCCAGCCTTTTTTATTTTGAGGCAGGGTCTAAGTTGCAGAGGCTGGCCTTGAACTTGTGATCCTTTAGCCTCACCCTCCCTAGTAGCTATGTGAGGTGTAGCTCTCTAGGCCTACCCTACATCTTTTTTTTCCTTCCTTCCTTATTTACGTATTTATTGAGAGACAGGGAGAATGAAAGTTTTATTTTTTATTTTTTTTTCATCTGGTTTCTGTTTTCCCATAATTTATTTATGAATGTGGTGCTGGGGATTGAACCCACGTCCTCACACCTTCCAGTCGCTCTAGCGCTGAGCCACCTCTCCAGCCCCCGCTCTACATCCTGATCTGAGTGGCAATCACTTGAGTCTAAGTAGTAGCTCATTATTTCAGTTTCGCTTTCTGTGGCTTTTAGCTACCCATGGTCAACTGCAACCTAAAAATGTTAAATGGAAAATTCCAGAAATAATTCACAGGTTTAGCTTGTGAATCCTTGTGCTGTGCTGCTCTGTCCCACACAGGCCACAAATCATCCCTTTGTCAGCGTGTCTGGTGTGTATCCTACCTGCCCATCGGTCACCTAGTGTAACTAAGTTAGAGGACTTGATCTCAGCCTTGCTCTCAGCATCCCGGGGTGGTAAGGGAGACTTACTGTATCTTCTTTTTTCCAGCTGCCTTCAGCTCAAAATCCTTATGCCAGTGTAGCACGTTTTAGGGTAGTGTATTTTGCTACCGTCCAGTAGAGATATCAGAATTTATTGAACTGATACTTCATTGTGTATACAACTTTATATAAAATTTAGAAACAAGTTTGCAAATATTTAGTACATTGTGAATTTCAGTATGATTTCAAATCTACATAATCTAACATCCCTCCACACTTGAACTTCATGAAGTTTTGCGATTCCTGCATTAATCTTGTTTTCCACCTTTCCAACCAGAAAATCCTTTGTCTCCTGGGGATGAGGACTTGATGCTAAAGAGATCACTGGACAACCGGGCCTGGAAGAAACGCAAGGCTGCCAGGGCTTTTCCAAGGTAACTGGCAGAGCCCAGGCCCTGGGGAGAGGGCTGGTTCTGTTGAAAGCTGCAGGATCCTCACGGTTGGGAATAAATGTGTGTCACAGGTGTGACACGCCCCCCCCTCCCCACTGGTGTCCCTGAGGCACTTGAAGGTAGGACAAAACATTCCACCAGGCTGAACCACATATTCTGAAGAGGAGGTCCCAGTTCAGTCAGGTGCCTGGCATCAGCAACAGGCCTGCAAAATAGCCATTGCCCACTCGTGAACGTCACCTCTGTGAGTCCCAGCAAGGCAGGGACCCAGGCTCACAGGGCTCTTATACCACCCAGCAAGCACTTCAGTATTAACAAGTGCATGAACTTAGGCCAATTACCCACTGATCAGCAGATGCAAGACCACCAGCACCCAGCACAATGTGGGCCGGCATGCAGCAGTGGCTACCTGGGTGAATTAGGCAGAGTGTGTGGGCAGCACCCCAGAGAACCACGGGCAAGCTCGGCCTGTGCTAACACAGGAGGTGGGTGCGCGTGCACGTTTGAGCTGTTAAATTGGGAATCACGTGGAGCCAATCACGTGAGCTGTCAATCACGTCCAAACAAAACCACAGCCGGTGCCCAGTGGCCTCACCTTTGCGGCTACACCTCTGTTTGCTCTTTGTCCTTATACACCTGCAAGAAACAGAGATGAGGGTGGGGCACATGGTGGCATCTGTAGAGTTTTGGGTCCCTCAGCAGGCTGACATCCTGGCCTTCATCTTGCCCCTGCCCCACTGCAAGCCCCTGGGACCCCCCCCCCCCCGTCAGTGAACTAATTTGCATCTTCCCATTAACTGATAATTCGGCCTAAATTCATTAATCTGTTGACACCTAAGGGTTTCTTGGTGGGATATTTGATTTCTAACATTTCTGGTGCACTTGTGTGTGTGCGTGCAATTGTGTGTGGAGAGGTTATGAAGAGGTCACTGGACTGACGGATCTGCAGACATGGCCAGCTCTCTGCAGCCTTGGGCTCCAGGCTCGAGATTCCACCCACCGCAGGGCACATGCCATGTGGCTGTGAGTGATGGTCACATCCACACTGAATACGTGCGGAATGGACTTTCTTTCCTGTCGTTATTCCCCACAACCAGCACAAAGCGAGAGCTGTTTATGTGGCACTCGTGTTGTCTTAGGGATTCTAATGATCTGGAGATGATTTGGAGTATCCAGAGCCTTGCCTAGGTTATATGTAAGTACTAAGCATTTCGTACAAGGGACTGGAGCACTGGCAGATTTTAGAACTTGCAGGGGTCCTGGAAGCCACCTGCCTTGGGTGCTGAGGCACAGCTGTGCTTCAGCGTGAGCCCTGGCATCAACTGACAGGTGACGGGGACAGCAGGGTGTTCTGAGAGTCGCTCAGCTCCGCCCCTGTCCAGAGCTCTACTTTGACCCCATGCGCTCCTCTAGAAGGGTCCCCTTTGCTCTTTGGGCTTCACACACCTCTGAAAAGTGCAGAAGGTGACTATGATCCTCCTGTGTCATCGCCAGCCTGCTCCACTGGCCCTGGAGGAAAGTGAGGTGGGAGTTGGAGGACAGCGTGCCCTGGGAGCTGGCTCTGCTCTCACCTGAGCCTCCTGGGAAGGTCAAACTCCACTCAGATCTGCTTGACACTGTGTCCTGTGGGATGCCAGGGACACTCCTGGGCCCCAGGCCAAACTTCTTCTGTGAAGGAACAGCCCCACCTGCTGAGGGTCACTCAAGGTGGCCAAGGGCCCAGAGATGCTCCGGAGCATTCATTATAATTTATCTTGACCTCTCCACCTGCACCTCCTCAGAGGAGGGAGGCACGACATCATAGGCCAAGCCAAGAGGGTCAAGGGGCAGGGTGATTGGCGCCATGTAGCCCTAGCCCCTCCTGCCTCTGATTCACCACCCCGGCCACCCCCTGGCCTCCTTTCTCCCCTAGGGCTCCCAGCTCTCTCCCTTAGTCTCACGTTCCTTTTCTCAGGCAAGGTTCTAGAATTTTCCCACTGCTCCTCCTCCATGGTGCTCTGGGTCCTTGAGCACAGCTGGAAATGTCCCTCATGAGAGATCTGCCTGTCCCACCTAGAGCTCACCCAGTGCCCCTCTTACCTGTTTCATGCATAGGTTCAACTAGTCAGTGACACTCTGGGACTTTTGGGGGGACATTTTAGGGAGATGCCACAGGGGTTCAGAGTTGGGAGAGCAGAACACCATGATGCCACATGGACTGAGTGAGGAGTGGGCTCTTACATGCAGTTGAAGCCAACTCTTTATTCCACTCATCCACAGAGACAAGAACGATGCTCTGTGGAAAGTCACGGAGCCACCAGACAGAGATCTGACAGATGAAGAAAAACGTTTTTTGGAAGAGTTCCCAAAGCAGAAAAAGTGCCAGGAAGCAGTCATTGGCGAGCTCCGCGCCCTGGCAGAGGAGGTCGACCGAACCCATGCAAAGGCCATCAAGATCAACATAGTGACCAACTCCACTTCTGTCCTCTCTGGGATAGCGACCGTCCTGGGCTACGCCCTTGTTCCAGCAACAGCAGGAGGCAGCCTGGCCTTTGCAGCTGCCGGCCACATTTTGAGTACTGTGTCTGGGATCGCCAATGTTGTGACCAACCAGGCGAAGCACTTCTGCGATAAAAAAAAGTCCAAGCTCGGGCCCACATCCTAGTGCCCACGGATGAGCAAGGGTGGGAGCAAGAGGAGGGCGGGAAGGCGGACCTTCTCACTGCCACTGCTAAGATCACCAGCAAGGCCACAGGAGCCTTCCAGATTCTCAGGAAGAGCAAACGGGCCTACCAGGCAGCCAAAGCCAAGCCAGCCTTGGCCACAGCCTCCAGGGGTGTTCTGAGCAGCAGCCGACTCTCCAGCACAACCCACTGGAAGGTGCAAAGGGCCTTTGGAGGGACACCTCTGGCAATGTCAGCAGGGGCTCTCATGAAGGGAGGTGCAATGGCCGTCATCAGCCTGGGCCTGGATACGCACAGCCTGTTCCAGGATTGGAAGCAAATGAAAGATGGACAAAAGGCAGAGCTGGCAGAGCAGCTAAGGGCCTGCGCCCTGGAGCTGGAAGAGAAGCTGAGGAAAGACAGCCAGCTCTACGAGCTGCTGCGGCAGGTGAGTGCGGGATTGGGACAGGGAGCAGGAGAAGGGGAGCCGGAGCGGCTCTGACCCAAATCCACTGGAGCCAAGGTTGTGCAGAGATCATGGGTGCATGTGCGTGTGGGTGACAGGGACACTTGCATGGGTGGCCCTAGAGGTCCAGATTGTGTCAACTCCCGCTGGAGAGGAGAATGTCCCGGGTAGGCGAGGTCATGTGCTGCTTCTCCTCCAGGCTCCTTCAGGACCTCCCAGCTTTATAGAAGAGGTCGTTGAGCCACAGGGAGTGCCCTGGAGGGAACCGTGTCCCCCTCGGATTCGTGCTTTAAAAGCCTAAGCCCCAGTGTGGCTGCATTTGGAGGCTGGGCCTTGGAGAGGAGGTGACAGGGCAGAATGCAGTCCTAAGGCAGCGGGTCCAGTCCCCTAGGACTGATGTCCTTCTAGGTAGAGGAAGAAACTAGAGAGGGCCCTCCCCATCCCCAAGTGCCACACAGGGAAGCCATGTGAGGATAGAGAGGAGGCGGCCACCTGCAAACCAGAAAGAAGAAGGTCCTGTTGGGAAGCCAACGGGCAGCACCGGGACTGAGCCTTCCGGCTTCCAGGGCTGTGTGGCATTTAATAATGGTACCGCAGGAGGATGGGACAAGGAGGGCCTGTGGCCTGCTGAGCACCTGAGCCTGTTTGCATCCATAAACCACACACACAGGCTGCACACAGTTCTGGAAGCCGGGGGGCCACGGTCAGGTGCTGGTAGCAGGCGTGGTGGCCGGGAGGCTCCCTCTGCTCCACCGAAGGCCCCTTCTTGCCACCTCCTCACCTGGAAGGAGGGCGAATCTGGTCCCTCAAAACCATTTCACAAGCCAATCACCCGCTCCTGAGGGCCCCGTGCTTGCTCAGTATCTGTCCTCAGCTCCACAGGCCCTGCCTCCTGGTTCTGTCGCCCTGGGGTTAGGGTTGGGCCTCTGAATGAGGGGACACAGGTGTTCAGGCTCTAGCACCGCATGCTCAGAGGCAGGTAGCGGTGGAGTTGGTGCCAACCCAAGCATCCAGCTGGCTCTGGCTGCCCATGAGCCGCACCTGAGGTGAGCGGAGGGTTTTTCACTTTCCTTCTATCCTCCCTCCCTCCCTCCCTTCCTTTTCTTTCTTTCTGGCACTGGGGATTAAACCCAGGGGCATTTTACCATGGAGCTACATCCCCAGTCCTTTCTATCTTTTATTTTTTTATTTGGAAACAGGTGGAGGAGGCAAGGTCCGCCAAAGCTCTGTCTGGCAAAGTCCAGAGACGGGGTAGGCAGAGCCAGCCCTGGAATTCGTCAGAACCATACCTTCTAGGAATTGGCTTTGTTCTGGTAATTATATGTCTTGCGAAGTTACTCAAGCTGGAAGCTTTCCTATTGTCATGAGAATTCCATTGCTCAGACAACTGTTGCAGATTGTTGAGGAGAGTACTGGTAATAACACTCATAGAAATCATGGAAAATGAAGCTACACTGACCTTAAAACAAAATGGGAAATAGAAAGCAAAATAATTAGAACTAAGGAACAAAGAAACAGTAAACGTAAAACATCTACCAATGCAATCCTGAGCGTTCCATTGTACTGTGGACGCTGAGTGAGAAAGACATACTTACCTTTCCTGTTGCAGAGGTTGAGTTTTAACTTCTTAGCCCATAGGTTAGGATGCACAAATATTTTATAGAATTAACAATTATAGGATCTAGGAGAGCTACAGAATATCTAGTAAGGTTACAATAACAAAATAGTTTTAGGTTAGTAGTTAATAGGGTATCGGATTTATAAAAGCCTGTATCATAGTCTAGTTAAATAAGAAAGCTTTCATTCATGCTAAGATAGGGCTTCTAGAATAACTTAGTGCAGTGACCCTTCAACACTTTTCTTACCTAATGAGGTAATGGTTTGAAGAAACCTCTGGAGGAAAATAGGGAGACAGAATTTGAGAAGTGTTTGGTCTGTATCTTTTGTCAAAGCAGGTTTAAAGAATATGGTCAATGTGGTGGGGAGGTCGAGGACATGAAATGTGCTAATGGCTGATGCTTCAAGTAATTTTATGTCTGATGCTGTGAAACAGTTTAAACCAAACAGTTACATATGGTCAATGTGGTGGGGAGGTCGAGGACATGAATTGTACTAATGGTTGATGCTTCAGGATTACTGGGAAACTGAAAAGACGATTGTATAATGAAGCAGATAATGAATGTCTTGCTTGTGCACCTGTATAAAAATGATCAACAATAAAGAACACATGGCATTTTGCTCAAGCCCCTTGCTGTGTCTGCTTGCAACTTCCTCCGGAGGTTCAAGTCGTTCCTTCGCACTGACTCCACTCTTCTTTCGGGGACCCTAAGAGTTCTGCTGGAGGGCTGACCCCCGGCAGACAGGGTCTCACTAACTTGATCAGGCCAGCCTCCAAATCGCAATCCTCCTGCCTCAGCCTCCCAGCAGCAAGAATTAAAGGTGTGTGCCAGTGTACCTGGCTCTTATCATTTTTAAAGTTAAATGGCATATGATATTAATGTACTGTTTTTTTTTTCCTCCCAGAAACTCTTGGGGGAAAAAAGAAAAACAAAGAATAAGATGGTATAGCTTAGGAGGAAGCTGCAGAGATTTACCCTCAGCCTCCATCCAAGGCAGAGGAAAGCAGGATCCCAGGGGACAGGAGGGACGAAAGCAAGCTGAGAGTCCAGGCCTCCAAGTGGAAGAAGAGCGGCACAGGTGATGTGAGATAGAACCTGAAACAGGGAATGTCGTTTTGAAACCTATCCTCCATCTCAGAATAAGTGTCACCTCATGGCCACTCTGACCCACCATCCTTTAAACCCCAGATAATGCTCCACCATTACACGGAGAAACCCAAATGCTCCATCACCGTGTTAGAAATGCCAGGTGTGCAACAAAACAAGCACGTGGTCAGAGGTGGGTGAGCAAGACAGACTGTACTCCTGCAGGAGGGTGCGCTCCCAAAGGGGATTCAGAAGCACACGTGAGGCACACATGCATGCACACACACACGCACGCACACATGAGTGTGCACACATGCACACACATGCATACATGCACGCACACACGGGAGACACACACCCATACACACACACACATGCACGAACATGCGCACGCGCGCACACACATACACACACACGGAATCTGTGGGTATTTATCCCCAGCCTGGTGCGATCCTGTCCTCCTCTCCAACTGGAGGAGCTCAGGGGTGCAATCTACACGATTGGCTCATAGAAGATGGGGCAGGGACCAAACAGGGGTGATAACAGGTAGTTAGGTGGTGACAGGTGTGACGAGACACCTGTTGGGGGTTTTAAACATGGCTTCCTTCTAGCCTGTTGGTTCCCTGACTTAAGATGGCTTCACACTTAATTTCCAGTAGATGTTCCTGTAACATTACAGGTTCAACTTTGATAGAAAAGAAAGCATTAATCTCACAGTCATAAAAAGGAAATTGTAATCTGGGACTGAGATCCTGAAAACACCTAGCTCCTTATAAAGGTGACACCACAAGGGCCCTTCCCTGGCAACCCCCTAGCAATGGCCCAAGCCTCTCCCTCTTCCCCCTCCATCCACCCCAGGCTGTAAGTGGAGACAGGCTCAGCCTCCGCTGGGCCCCTCTGCTTAGAATAAGCTGCCTCTCCTCTCTAGTTCCTCTAGCAACAAGGTGACAGAGGAGGTGCAGGGGACCTGCTGGGAGGTCCAAGAGGGCTCCTTGTGGTACTGGTCCAGTGGAAATCATGATTGGGTTCAATTCCCATGGAGTCAAAGAACGAAAACTGAAGGACACCAATGCAAGCCAAGCATCAGATTTTATTTAAGGAAGGGGCGGGAAAGGGAGCAGACTTCTCTAGGAGAAGGGGGCCTCAGAGCCCAGGCTGGGGGAGGAGGTGCGACTCCTCTTATAGTCTCTGAAAAATTCCTGCTTCCGTTAACCCTTGCCTCCCCCACCCCCAGCCCAGGAGCAGAGTGCAGAAGCTCTGGTCTGATCTAGTCCTCACCTGTGCCCACCAGCACCTTTAGCAGCAGCAGGGACGTCTGTGTCCTGAGCACCGGTGTTAGCAGAGCGATGTCGCACTGATGGATGTGTCTGCCTATTTGGAACAGATGTTCTCTGTCTCCTTTCTTTAAAAAAAAAATGACCCTCAGCCAATTTCCTCCGTATCGACTGTTATCGTTTACCTACACTGACTGCCTGACCTTCTGCCCTACCTCACTTGGACTTGGGAGGGACAAAGGCACCCAGGACAGCACTGCCACCCAGCTCTGCTCTGTGCTCCCACTCGATGCCCTCCTCCTCTGCTGTGGTCCGCTGTCACCCTCACAGGCGACTGTGCCCTCTAGACGGGTGTCGCCGTGCGACAGCCTCGGCCCTAAGTGGGTAAGATGGGTGCGTCCCTAGGAGGCAGGGAGGGCCGGTGTCCTCTGCATCCAGACAACAAGTCAGGCCTCAGGCCAGTGGGATTAAGGAACAGACCAGGAAATTGGGAGTTAGGAAGTGGGCCAGTCTTCAAGGTTATGAAATTCAGATAACACATGGGGAGCTGGGAGGCTGGGATGTCCGCTTAGGCTTCAGAGAAGCTGTGGTCAGGGGAGAGCCCAGCAAGCCAGGACAAAGGCAAGATCCATCAGACAGAGACATAACCATCTGGTCACCTTGCCTTCCTAGGCATGGTAAAGGTCACACTGCAAGTGGAGAGGCAGGGTGAGGGCCCTCCAGATGGGCACAGCTGAAACTCCACCTCTAGGCACAATGACATCGAGACTGGGTCCCTTTCACCTTAGAAGCTCTCTAAAGCTATGCCTTCCTGTCCTTTGGTTTGAGTCAGCCAGGGATCTCTGTCCACCACGTGCCACCTCCCTCACACCCCAGCGTAAGAATGAGGAGCTCTGTCCTGTGTCCTTGTGCCCCCTCAGATCCCTCTGATGTTCACAGGGTGGGCGAGAACCTGAGTCACCACCAGGTGGCCTCCCTGCACAGTCTCCGTGCTGCCCTGCTGGCTCTGAGCCAGGTTTGCACACAAAGGATGTCACTGGGACCTGTTCCACCAGATTCCAGCAGGAAGGAAGGAGGCCCAGGAGCCTTCCTGCCCCCACGACCCAAATCCTCCCCGGCCCTTCAGGACTTCAGAGCCACTCAAGCTGCCGGCTCACCTATCTGAAGATCAGGTTCTTTCCCGTGCTTTAAGCTGCTATTTTGCATGAGCAAGCGTTACATGCACTTTTTATTTTTAATTTAAGAAAGAGGAAGAGGAAAGAATGCACTGAGGAAAGGCAACAGCTGTTGGTGTTTGGGCACAGAATTTCCTTCTGGCTTCACATGGCTGTCGTTCAGCTGTCTGCCCAGCACCCCCGCCAGGGTGCGTTTGAGAATTGAGTGTCCTCCCTGTTCCCGGTCTCCAGATTGCCCACACATCTGTAGCTTTCCATCCTGCTCTTTTCACTCAGCAGGGCTGTCTAACACTCGGTGCTGTCGTCTGTGTTCATAGGCAGCTTTTCCCACACTTTTAATTGGTGCATTACAGTTGTACACAATGATGGAACTGGCCACGTACTCACACATCACAAAGTATGGCAGTATAACTTGGCCAGTGTGGCTCCCCAACACTCCCCTCCCTCCCTCCTCTGCTCCCATCCCTGGTCCCTTTCCTCTACTGACCTCCCTTTAATTTTTGTGAGATCCCCGCTGTCCCCCACCTTGTTTTCCTTTTTCCTACATGGCTTCCACATGTGAGAAAACCTCCCACCCTTGACCTTCTGAGTTTGACTTTTTTCACTTAACATAATGGTCTTAAGTTCCATCCATTTCATTTTTCTTTATGACTGAATTAAACTCTGTGTGTGTGTGTGTGTGTGTGTGTGTGTGTACCTCATTTTTGTTAGGTGGATTCCATGTGGCTGGGGGCAGGGCTTCAGCCAGGCTTGCCCCCCACCCACCCAAAAGAACTACCAATCAAGATGCTGGCAGACAAGCTCCAATAGATTGATTAGTCCACCAGCCAATCTCCGAGGGCCAGCCCATCAACTTCCTCCCTTTCTCCAAACTACAAAAGCAGCTTCCCAGCTGAGGTCCTGCGCCATTTTCCCTGCATGCCATTTCCCTTCCCTGGCCCTCATTATGGTGGTGCAGGTGAATTTGGCCCAGGAGACAAATCCCAGTAAACACTTGCGCCTGAATTTATACCTGGGGCTTCTGATTTTCTTATTTTTTACAATTTTCTTTATTCATTCCTCCACTGATGGACACCTAGGCTGCTTCCATAGTTTGGGTATGGGGAATTGTGCTGCTACAAAGGGGTATGCGTGGATCATGTGGCAGGGTGACTTTCATTCTTCAGGGTAAACACCAAGGATTGCTATAGCTGGGTCATATGGTGGTTCCCTGCCTCATAGGCAGCTTCTTATGTTGCAGAACATTGTCTTGACTGAATATAATCTTTTTTCTCCCCTAGTACTGGGGATCAAATCCAGGCCTTGATTGGGCAGGCTCCTCAAGAGCTTTCCCGCTGAGCTATATCCTCAGTCCAACTCCATTTTTAAGACAGAGTCTCATTTCCACCTCACTCCAGTCAGAGTGGCAAAAATGAAGAATATGAAAAGGAACATGCTGGAGGGCTGTGGGGAGAAAGGAACACTATCACACTGCTGGTGGGACTGCAAGCCTGTACAGCCACTCTGGAAAGCAGGATGGAGGCTCCTCAAAAAACGAGGGATGGAACCGCCTTATGACCCAGCTATCTCACTCCTGGGTATTTTCCCCGAAGAGCTAGAATCAGCATATTATAGAGACACAGCTACTTCAAAGTTTATAGCAGCTCAATTTACTATAGCTAAACTATGGAACCAACCCAGATGCCCCTTGCTAGATGAATGTATTCAAAAATTGTGGTATGTATATACAATGGAGTTCCACTCCACTATTAGACCTATATCAGGGCATTTGCAGTCAAATGGATGGAAATGGAAAAAATTAAGCTGAGTGAAATATCCCAAACTCAGAAACTTTAGGACTAAGTATTTTCTGTCATATGTGAAAGCTAGTGTAAAACCTAAGACAGGATGATAGTCAGCTGAGTTCAAATAACAAACTCACCATAGTTGAAACTTCACATAAGCTGGGGGAACCATGCCTCTGAAGGCCGGGGAAGAAGGGAGGGAAGCAGGAAGGAAAGGGACAGGGGAGTTTTTCAATACAAGGAGGAATACTCAACTCCCATGAGAAGCCAAGCTATGCAGAGGAAGGCAGAGAAACTCAAATGTCAACAATTATTATACATGTATATATTCCTTTCAGACTACAGTATGGTGGGGTTACAGAGGGGACATGAGCTCGGGGAAAGGATGAAGTGGGGCAGATCCTGGTCTAGGATCCACCTTAACTTACTATCTCACCACGGTCAATATCCATGAATGCATGAATATGTATCAGCAGTTCCCTCCCATGTGCAAGACTATGTCAAACTAATAGAAAATGGCAAAAATATTATTCAAAGCCATAAAAAATAAAAATAAAGAGTAACTTTTTGTAGCAGAAAAAAGAAAGACAGGTCTCATTAAATTGCCTGGGCTGGCCTCCCACTTGAGATCTTCCTGCCTCAGTCACCCAAGAAACTGGGATTGCAAGTGTGAGCCACCACACCTGGCGATGTGCAGTCTTTTAACTAGGGAAAGATCAGACATGGCTCTGTTTTAAGCGTCCAAAACCAACTGAAAGTGTCTTCCACAGCAAAAGGAATTTATGGGCACACGTGCTTCACAAGCTTAGGGCGCATGAGCGTCTGGAACCACACAGCAAAATCTTCACCAGCTACGCATCTGTCCCTCCGCCAGATAGGCTTTCACCCACCCGTTGCCCAGTCTGGTGCGCTCTAGGCTGGGACGGGTGGGTCCCAGAGAAAGGGGGCGGGCCAAAGGCTGGGGTGGGGCCTAGAGGAAGGGGGCGTGGCAGAAACCCAGGTCCACTCCAATTGGCCAGGCCCAGGTCCCTGGCCTTGGCAGGCTTAGTGCTGGGATGCACTGTTGGAACCACGGAAAAGCGAAGGGAGGCAGGCTAGTCACCTCCGCCCATTCCTGAACATTTAGATTATTTCAAATTTTTATTATACACAGTGTTACCAAGTTTTGACCCCAAAGGCTGGGTCCTCTTGCGCTCCTTGGGAATAAGTAACAAGACTGAAAGGGGAGATGGCTCTTCTTAGTCAAGGACTGAAGGGAGGGATAAACTCACCTGAATGTCCTGTCCCTTGAGGGTCGGGAGGTTGTAGACGTGGGATAAAGGAAACAAGGGGGATGGGTAGGCTGATAAACAGGAGAAGCGGTCCTGTCCTTTCCAGAGTCGGTGGAGATTTTCCCTGAGAATCCGGGCCGCCTCTTTTCGCACCTTTAATGGTGCTTTCTGATCATTGTCATGGCAATTGTCAAATCTCCATGGCGCTGGGGGTGTCAATTAGCAAGCAGATGGCACTACAACGAAAGCAATTGTAGGAATGTGTCACCATGAAACCCCTTTATGTACAATTAATAATGCATCGATGAAAAGGGAAAGGAGGGTGCTTCCCACACACACTTCGCATCGTAAGAAATCTGGGACAGTGTGACCTGAACAAGGTCAGGGACTCCATTTGGGTCAGGATGTGCAGGGTCATTCTCAGGAACAGCTGGGGGGACTCTTGAAAGAAATGTGAGGAGGCTCCTGAGGCAGGATAGAGGAGGCGGGCGTTCCCCCTTACCTCCGCCTGCTTCTCTCTCTGGATTCCTCTCGGGCCCCTGCAGGGCACTTTCCCCGCCCACCCAGGTCCTTACAGCTCTGCCAGGCTGCTCTTCTGCCCCCCACGCACGTCCTGCACCCCAGGCCACCCTCCCTGGCACGGTCTGCTCCTGAGGCCCGGGGATCCCCTTCAGGAATGCTCTCATTCGGTCCTATCTCCCTTCCAGGTAGATCTTTGCACTCATTATAAGAGAAACCCCTGAACCACCCTTCCCGTGCAGGGCCATCCAGTCCCCGGCACTGTCCCCCACTTCCTCTGGGTCTAGTGAAATTCCCACACCCGGAGGGTCCTGGATCAGGTCTGGGATTCTCCCCATCATCCTGGCTCTTCTGCCTGTGATTAGCCTGCGGTGGACCCAGAGGGCCAGGAGGGGACCTTCCTGCTAAGGTCTGTCTAGCTCAGGTCAGCAGCCACCAACAAGAAGTTTCAGGTGGCCCACGATTGAGGGATGGATGGCACCTGTTCTCTGCTATAATTCACACGTGCGTGGTCCTGAAATCTAACTTTACCACAGAAAGGAAACCAAAGGTTACTGTGTCTTAGACAAGGCATAGGGGAACATCTCCAAAAAAGCCATGTGGGGGGAAAAATATTTGACAGCAATTTGCACCCCTTCCTGGCCTCTCCACCTCTCAAAAACAGGGAAAAGGTGTAGGTCAGGGAGGGAGCTGGAGGGGAGGGTACTTTTTGTGGTTAATGTTAATGTTTTATTTTTCTTAATTAATTAGGAGTGTTTTGAAAGCAAGGCCCTATCTTGCGTTTCTCTCATTTAAGAGCAGGGTGCCACAGAGCCACTAGGGTCCTGAAGCTGTTTGTCTAAGTTGATTTTTTGACTGTTTTGTTGAAGTACAACCTGCAGGTAGAGGATGCATCTTGATGGGTTTGAAGGTAAAAATACACCCCTACACCATCAGCATCATAGCTTATCTGCCATCCCCGAAAGCTTCCTGCTAGCGTGTGTGTGCGTGCGTGCGTGTGTGTGTGTGTGTGTGTGTGTGTGTTCCTTTTGTGGTAAGAGCACATCATTTTCGGTTAATACCTGCCGATGGGTAACTTATAAAGAGATGTATGTAGGGCACGGTTTTGGAGCCGAAGTTCTAAAAGAGCATGGCCTCTGCTCCGGTAAGGACCTCATTGCGCACAGCATCACGATGACCAGAGCGAATCTGAGTGCCAGAGTCCATCTGCAAAGACAGTGCTAGAAATGAAATTGTTAAAAATCCTGAGGTGCTATGAGGAAATCAAACGCATGCCCAGAAGTGGGTGAGCAAGGCAGCCTTTACTTGTGCAGAAGGCTGCGCCCACAGAGGGGTCCAGGGAGCAAGCACACTTGGGCAGGCGGTCCACCTGCTGTATCTCCAACCTGACGCAATTTCACCTTCACTCTGATTGGAGGAGCTGGGGTACGAACTGTGTGATTGGCTAATGTCAAATTGGAGCGGGTACACAAAAGAGCTCTGGGTGTAATGGGAGATCTAATAAGGAGTTTAAAAACGGACTATCTCTGACCACATGGTTCCCCTCCTAAGGGGGCTTCCTTTTCTATGTGACCCTTAGGGCTGCATTCTGAAACTGGACCATCAGACTCCCCATTTCTCACCACAGGAGGTCGGGAAGGGTCCCCCTCTGCTTTCCTTGTCCGTCCTGGACCCCAGTCCATTGGACAGTGCCGCCCACATTCAAGGCAGGTCTCCCCATTCAGTCTGCAGACCTCAGGCAGATTGTCTTTGGCAACACTCTCACAGGCACACTGAAAGTAATGATTTTCCAATCAGTAGGCATTTCTCAATCTGGTCACCTGACATCCAAGGTTAACTATCATAACGCTTAATACAAGATCCACCTTTGGGACTGGGGTGCAGCTCAGTGGTAGAGGGCTTGCCTGACGTTAGGAGGCCTGGGATTCCATCCCCAGCAATGCAATACAAAAGCAAAGATCCGCCTTCTAGGCAAAATTCCAAGTGCCTGATAAAGGTGTTATTAATCTATATTAATTGTACAGAAGATCTCAGATATTTAGTATTAATAAAGGAAACTTTGAACCCTTTTAATACACTGCCTCCTTCCTCCCTCCCAACCCCAGCAACCACCACCACTTCCTGCCTCTTTGGGTGGGACTCTCAGATTTCTAAGTGAGATCACGTGGTCTTTGTCTTTCTGTGTCTGGCTTCATCCACTTAGGAGAATGCCCTCGGGGACCATCTGCAGCGTGGAGGACAGGACTTCCTGTTTCTTAAGGCTTACTTTTACCCCTTGAGGTGCACATTCCACCTTTCCTTTAGCCTTCTTTGTTTTCTCTTTTGGTTTGGGAACATTTAGTTGCTTCCTATCTTAGCTGTTATAAATACTACTTCAGTGAGAGTAGGTATTGTTTTGAGATCCAGATTTCTGCTGCACACGGCTATGGATGATTGGACTTCTATATAAAAGAAAGATTTAGAAAGAAAATTTGGATCTAGGGGCAGCTGGGGAGAGTGCTCTCTCTCAACCCTGCCCCCCAGCTTTCCACCACGGTGTTAATTGGGCTTAACAAAGACATACAAAAAAAAAAAGACTTAAGGAATTTTCCAGACAAAGAATTTTTATCCAATCAGCTCAATCTAGAGCATGAAGGCGTGTGGCTGTAATCCTAAAGAGTATGCGGGGAACAGGCATAGAATCTGTAAAGCTCATTTTCAGGAACCTAAAAGCCAAGTAAGGTACATTTTCTAAGGTAAGTTTTGTGGCCGGGGGCTGAGGACTTGCAGAATCTAGGGTGCTTCTGGTGACTTAGAGGTGTGCAGGCAGGCTGCCTCCTGGTGCCCTGTGTTGTACTCCACCAGGTTGCCATCAGATGACCCCAATGCCTCAAATCATGTCCCCAGCATCTCCCCTTACTGTTTTGTTTAAGAGCAAGAAGCACCAGTTTCGGATCTTCTTGTTGCTGAAACTTTAATCGTTTCCATCCGAGCTGACAGGTTGCACAAATAATAAGGAATAAAATAATCATAAAAATTATTAAAACAATCAATTCCCATACATGTGTAGAGAAATATTTAAAAGGATTGAAGCTAGAAATACCATCAGCCAAACTCTCCCAACCTCAACATTTTCGAAGGTGGGTGTCTTAGCACTGGACGTAGCCAACGCTTGAGGCTGTGATTTTAGAGTATCGAATGAGGCATTCTGAAAACAATCTAAGCCTAACAGGAGTCTTTTTTCACTTTCCCCACTCATGCTC